>JANHZU010003622.1:366900-385336 GCA_032468055.1 Acrochordus granulatus
TTCCTCCATGTTCACAGGATATCCTATTGTACAGCGGACAAAGTGCATGACAAAGTATTTGCCTACATTGCTCAGAGCCAGCACAGTGAAAACCTGGAGTGTCACGCTTTCCTCTGTTCCAAGAAGAAAATGGTCAGTATTAAATGGAGAAGCCACTGATGTGACATTCATTCATTCAGTTTATATGGCTGTCTATCTCAACAAGTAACTTTGGCCAGCAAACAATTAAAATAAAAATTATCGTAAGCATTGCAAAAAGTAAACTCCACAACTGCCAAGAAAACATCATATCCCACAAGACAACCGAGCAGCAGGTCCCTTCAGACCCTTGGGCCACAGGCAGGGTGAGGGTCATCCCAGTCTCTGGAGGGAGAACGTTCCAGCTATAGCAGAAGAGGCACATCTTCTTGGCCCCACCAACTGGTATTCCGTGGCTGATGGTACCTGAAGCATACTCATCCTCCTTGATCAAATCAGATAGGTATTAAAAACTAGGGGGAGACAAACCCTCCATGAAACCATCCCAAGCCATGAAGGGCTTTGAAGGTGGCAAACAGCAGCTTGAATTGTACCTGGAATTAAATCGGCAACCAATGCAGTTCATGGAGTAGGGATGTTACATGCACTGAATAACTGGTGCCATTGTTACACGTGTGCTGGACCAGTTGAAGGTTCCATGTGCTCTTCAGGGACAGTCCCATGTAGAGTGCATTGCAGTACACTCATCGACTTAACAACCATTAACGTAGTGATCATTCAGAGTTATGCCAGCACTAAAAAAAGTAACTTACAACTGATCTTCATACTTACAATCATTGCAGCAACCTTGCAGTCACGTGATCAACATTCTTAACAACCGCCACAAAAAAGATCATAAAATTGGGTCAAACACAATTTTATGACTGTCATGACTTACAGCCATGATGGGCAGACTCCATTATGGTCATAAGTCGAGGATTACCAATAGAAGGATTTTCATTTGGAGGGGGTTAGGTTTTGCTTGATTTGCTTTGTGAGATCCACCCCCCACCACACTTGTGAAAGGACAAAAACCTTCCTAACTGCCACTTCTGATTTCCGCCTGGCTTTCAAACATCCTTGAAAACTTTCACTGCAAAAGGTGTCTTCCCTCTTCTTTTTTCCTCCTAGACAAAACAAAAAGCATGCTAATTTGACATCACCAAATATAAAGAGAGGGTGCACATCTTCGGGGCATGGACTCTGTATGCCTATTTTTCAAATCTCCGGCATATAATTACTCTGTATTTTTAGCGCCTGGGCAAATCACAACATTATCTGGGTCTATTAAACTTGATTTGAATGTGACAGCTGAAATTGTAAACAGCTGTGAAGAGTTTCATACTTAATTACCATATTGAAGAAGATGTTTTTTTTCTTTTTCTCCATCATAAAAAAGTGCTTTGCTCTTCCACCAAAAATTTAAATGGCTCTGACAAAACCTCTTTTTCCTTTCGTGTTACGCTGGCACAGGTACAAATTTTGTCTCTGCTCCTAAATAGCCTCTTCCCTCTGGTTGTCCAACAGGCCTGTCAGCTAATAGGTGGGAGGTTTGACTGGAAGGAAGGAGCTAAATCCATGCTTCTCAAGGGCATCACACAACTGATTTTTTGGGTGGCTTACAGCATCCATTAATGCATAAGAAAACAAAATCTGTGTGTCACATTCCCTACCTATCTATTAATTTGTCATAATTTTCTTAGAAAGAGCTCCTGTCTTCGGGTGAATTATAGCCTTGTTCAGGCATCTTGATAAGCCATAATTTTTCTGAATTCTGCCTGGTACATGTTATCCAAGTCCACAATTGTATGATGCCGTATTGCTTTTGTTGTATTGCTTGGGTTCCTCCTCCTCCTGATGCTGTTAGCTAAAAAAGCACGTTCAGATCTGAAACGAAGAACCATTTCTGGGTTTGCTTATGCAGAAAGTGAACAAACTTCAGCTTTCAAGCTACAGTGGCTTATTTCGATAAAGCAAGCTGGCCTAAAATCAAACTCACCGTGCTGTGGCTTAGCAGAAAGCAGGAATGTTGCCGCTCTTTATTTGATTATCTCCTTAATTCCTGGCCTTTGTGTTGTGCCACAACATTCATTCCAGAATTGTGGCATCGCACATGGATTCATTTTTGTGCTGTATCTAGTGATCAGCAATTTGCAGCTTTGGAACTAAACTCTGCTGTGACTCGCTCTGGGGTGGCATCTTTCCTTCATCCAGGAAATAAGGCTCCACGGAGGCAAATGAATCAGGGCAGCTGGACTCAGTTACAAAGACGCAAAGCGTTCAAACTCATCTCAGGTTCTTTGTCAGTGTTATTTTGGAGAAGATGGAAGTCAATAGGTGCGATGATGACTCTCTGTGTTGTGATGAAACCACGTTGCGGTTGGAGTTAATGAGGCATCCAGGCAGACGGAGGAGCCGCGTAGTGCTTCAGCAGCGAGAGCTGTGGAACTGTCGGAGCATAGTTTTAATTGTGTCAATTTAGTCTTTATCCCAGCAAATTAAAAAAAAAAAGTATGAACACGTGAACTTATGTAAAGATGAAAGAAAGGGACGTAACGCAAAGCCTCGGCCGGAACTGCGTGTTCATTCGACTACATTTGAACATTTCCTTAATACGGGTGTATTTATTCAAAACATTGTTTGCTAAGTTTATTCAGATAGTCCTCAACGACCATAATTGAGCCCAGGCTCAATTTGTTGTTGTTGCGGTTGTCAGTCGATCCATCACGTGGATTCAAAGTTACGACCATTTTTTAAAATGGTCATTAAGTAAACGCTGTGGTGGTTAAGCGAATCCATTTTTCCCAATGGGCATTTTCTTTTTAACCAGAAACTGGAGGTAAACACCAGAAAACTGGCCCAAAATGCCACAAATCACGATCACATGACCATGGGATGCTGCCAAAAGGCGTCAAGGTGCACTGGTCGCTAAGCATACAAAATAGGATCATGGCGTGTGTGCGTGGCTATTATAACTCCAAAAGTGTGCTGTAAGTAGAACTTGGAAGGTCAGTCATAACTTCAAATGGTCTTTAAGCAACTGGTCATAAATCAAGGTTTACCTGTCTTTCCATTTGCGGGGGGATCTCTTAGGTACATTGAGTTGAGAGTTATGGACCGGAAGGATGTTGTGTCCTTCTGTCGGTTCTATTAAAACCACTGCATCATGCTGACGTTGCTTTAAAAAGGGGTCTGTGTGCGTGAGTTAAAAAATGGATTTTCATGAGATTGGCGGCATAGAAGCCGAATCATAAATAAAAATAAATGACAACGCAACTTGCTCTGTGTAGAGAAATTCAGATTATCCTCCCTACACGCCCTTCTTTTCTTCCAAATAATGTTGTGAATTCACCCAAGGATTTCAGCGGCTGCCTCTGGGTCTCACTCGCCACGACTGCCAGCACCGTGACTGGACTGAGTCGTAACTGGCGTGGGACTGACCCAGAGCTGTGAGATGATGACAAGCGTGCTGTAACGTCGCAAAAGGGACCGCCTATCCGGGCCACGTTATAATTGCTGTTGTGTCTTCTTTTCTCCCTCCTCCCACCCAGGCCCAAGCCGTCACACTCACGGTTGCTCAGGCCTTCAAGGTAGCATTTGAATTTTGGCAGGCATCCAAAGAAGGTGAGTGACAAATTCGGCTACTCCTCTGAAATGTTCTCCTTAAAGTCAAATAAGAGGGTTGAGAACGGCGGTGATTTGGCTTGTTCTGTGTTGTTCTTCACCATTTTGAGTTTCTCATGAGTCACCAGACGTGGTTTATTTGACTGTCGGTGTATTTTGTGGGGGTGGGGGTGGGGGTGTTGCATCACATTTGGACAGTTTTGCTCCTCTAAGTATAATCTTGTTTCTCAAGATTTTGATGGCAGATGGCTGAGCAGTGGGAGTGCTGCAGCGCCCATGATTCCTCCAACCTGGACATGTATCCCATTCTACCTCTCAGCAGTTTGATGATGTTTCAGATTGCTTTTTAGTTCTTGCTAAGTGAACCTGGCTTCCCCCATTGATTTTGCTCATAGGAAGACCCTGGAAAGGTCACAAATGGTGATCTGGTGACCCTGGGATGCTAAATACGTGCCAGTTGCTTAGGGCCTGAATTTTGACCATGTAACCTTGGGGATGCTACGATAGTCATAAGCGTGAGAACCAGTTATAAATCATTTTTTCCAGCACTTCAGAAGATTGTAAGTCAAGGACTACCTGTAGCCTTAGTGAAGGATTTGGATAGTCATTTTAACTCTGATCTTGAAAAAAATCCAGGAGTACAAAGTGTTTATGGGATGTGCTCCCAGGTTTTAGCAGAATAATCTTAAGGAGTAGCTGCCAGAGAGTTCCTGCAATCCAAGACTGTGAGTTGCACACTTTTCTTTATTGTTGGGAACAGGTCCCCCTCCCTGGGACTGAATCATATGGATTGTTGCTTATCATGCAACTCTATTCTTGGTTAGCCTGAGAGGTAGAAGGAAAGAGTCATTAGTACCCAAAATACATTTATATTTTTATATAACCTCATGGTTTACTTATTATATATTTATAATATTATATATTTATTATATATTATATGTTTATTTATTTTATATATATATATATAAATATTTATATTTATATAACCTCATGGTTGCGCACACCTAAGCACGCTCCCGTATACCTGTTGAAGAAATTTATTCAGCCAGGGCTTCTGGCTGTGACAAACTGCATGGTGCTCACGAAGACTGCGTTGACACCGAAGACACCATCTGTCTTTGTGTCACTGCTGGACTGGCTGAAGCAACCGCAGACGCGTTGGCCCCATTCCAGGTTGACTCTAGTCTTGATCAAATGGCTTCCTCAAGCTTGGCGTCCTGCTGGTAGGCGAAGCCTCTCTGTTTGCAGCACTTGTTCAACACGTGCAAAGGCTGAAAGGTGGAGACTGGCTTGCAAGTCCTTTCCTTCCTCATTCTGTTCCTTCCATGCCGCTGCCACTGAGTCGCCCCAAAGGGGCACCCCATTCTGTATACAGGGAGCTCCAGTACCCCCAGAAGCACTTCCCACCTGGAATCCCCTCTTGCTGGAAATTCACAAGAGCGCGTCTCCATAAAATCACTCCCTTCCTCACATAGATGTCAGGCCATCCGTTTTCTTTGCTTGCTTGATTTTTATCCCGCCTTTATGATTTATAAGTAACTTAAGGTGGCAAATATCCATAATACTCCTCCTTCCTCCTGTTTTCCCCGCAACAACTACCTTGTAAGGTAGGTGGGGCTGATAGCCAGTCACTCACTATCAGCCCAACCCACCTTATGACTTTGTGATGGGCTCAAAGTCAGCCAGCCGGCTTTCATGCCTGAGGCGAGATTAGGACCGCTGGTTTATAGACCAGCAGCTTAATTATTACACCAAACTGGCTCCTTAGGAAGTATAAGGAAGTAAAAGTATTAGGAAATGTAAGTACAGTAGACCAGCGCGGGTTCTGTCCCTGAGTTAAGGTGACCAAAATGCAGAATGAATGAGAAGAGAGTCCAGGTTCAAGTTAGGTAGCCATTGGGCCATTTAGGATCGCTTGCCCGTTACGTATTGCAGTGTGGGAATTAATTTTTATTTATTAATAGGTTTGCACACTGGTAATTTTTTTGTTGAGAAGTTATTCCTGTTTCAGAATTCACCAACAGCTGTTTCCAACCCTCCCTTTAAAAATGTTTTCCCAGCGCTCTGCATTAGTCAGCCAAGTAGCTGTCATTTCTTTCTTTCCCACAACGCCTTATGAGTGACCGACCAGTCTCGGGCCATGGGATTGATTTGGAGCTGTTGTTTCAATTTCCCACAACACAGTGTCGCATCAGGAGCATTGTAGAACATTAGGGTGGGCTCTTCCACCCTTGAAAAGGAGATTGCCTGTCCTATCTTGGGGTTCAACCCATCTCTCCTGAAAGCCCAGTGGGACTGTTTGTGGCAGGGATCACTCTGCAGGCTAGACTTTTCTGGTCTGGAGATGGAATATTGCAAGATTATGGTGGCCACATGCAGTCCTCTAAGAATCCACTATGAACCCCAAGTTGGGTGGGAAACTTTTAAAACATATTGAAGCATATTGTTTGCCTGGGGTAGGTTTGGAAAGTTTGAGGGGACAAAATTCTGCAGAAACTGAGAGCAAACATTGGTTCCTCCCAGAAAACCAACTCTCCTCAAAGTGAGCTGCTTTTTCCTACTTTGGATGGATTAAGAATGCAATGGAAGCCATACTTCTCTTCAAGACTTAAGGCAACTGTTGTATCTCTAAACCCAGCCACCCTACACAAAAAAAGATGAAAACTCTCTGCTCTTTCCACTTTAGGAATGTGTTATCGTTCAGCAAGGGGTCTCCTTCTGTCAAAGACAGAGCACAGATCCAGGACAAAAATCCCCACCCCATTTTCCTTGTTTTAGGTTATAATGCAGTTTTATGGCATGTGATTTTAAACTGAGATTTTGTTTTCCTTGCTCCCCTGGCAGAAAAAGAGAAACGAGACAAAGCCATCTTGGAAGGAGAGACTACCAGCAGTCTAAATTCAGAGATTTCTGCCTCCCCCGAAAGATGTAAGTAATCGCAGATTCAGTAAAAGGGAACCTTGGTTGAATTACACCAAGAAATGAAACCTGGATAATGAGTAGAATCTGAAAGGAGAACCTAGCAACTACTTTCTTTGGCCAACATACTACATGTGTGTGAGTTTCTTTTGGAATCAATATGGATTCTGTAGTCTCCTGGTAGATGAATGTATTATCTGTGAATTATAAGGCAGGGGATGTTACATATCCATTGGATCAGGAATGGCAACTTGGTGCCCACCAATATTCTGAGTTTTAGCTCCTGTTGACCCCAGTCCTTATGACATATGGCAAGAGAGTTTGAGAGTTATTATCCCAGACAAATGCCTGCACTTCTTTGTTTGTAAGCCTGATAACAGGAGCTGTTTTATGGCACTTTTTTTGCAGTCTCTTCTAGGAGCTCTTTCTTGAGCTCAGTAGTGGTGTAAAAAAACATCTCTCTCTAAAGAGGTACACCTTGCACCCTACTGTCTCTTCCAGCTCCCAGGACCTTCCTAGTATCTCAGGATCAAGATCAGGATCTTTTAGTATCTCAGGTCAACACTACTCCTAAGGAGGGGTTCTCCTAAGAAGGATTTCACCCCAGCTCTGCTACATAACTGGATCTTACCCAACCTGATGGTCTCCAGATTTGGTCATTAGCATCCCCCGAATTTTCAACCAGCTTCCTAATCTTCAGACTTGGAATTCTGGATGTAGGACAAGGGAAGGCTGAGTCAGGAGAAGGAGTCAAACGTGGCATCAGCTTGGAGTCTCTATATATCCACAAACATAATAGGCCCAGCCCTCCCTGATGACCGTTGGACTTTATCTCACAACCACAGGTGTCCAACCACAAGTTGGGCTGATTCTTGTAAATAGCCAAGGACAATAAATCTGCTAGTTTGAATCTAGGTGCCTGGGTCTGGTCTTTAGTGCCTGACCACTGGGAGATATCAGGGCAGGGAAGGTAAGAGGCACTCTGCTTCTGATCTAAGGATTTGCTCTGGTCTTTAATACCTGTAGCACACCAGTTCGAGCATGCATGAAACAAAATGAAAAGCTGGTTGTAGGGCTAGATGTCTTGAATGAAGAGGACTTGGATGTGGTTTTGGCCAGCATATGAACAGGGCAGATAAATAAGATATTCATCTTCACAGAACCTTAGGAACATTTTCTTCATTTATGTGTTTATTTAAATTTAAGAACTCGCAGGGCTGAGCATAGGCAAACTAACTTGGATGGCCAGGATGAGACACAGCATTGCTCACTCATTTGTGAAACCTGCCCAGGTGGGCAAATAGTGGCAATAAACTATCTGAGTTAAAATTTTCCAATTGCTTCTTTTTTAAAAACTGAGATGGGCAACTTATAAATGTCTGGGAAACTGGGATTTCATGTTTTTTCTCTGTTGTTCGGAGAGTGAAGGAGGGAATTGAAGAATTTCTTTGTTGCTGTTGTTGTGTTGTTTCAACCAAGAAGCTTAGTTTATTTTTATGTTACCGTTCTTGCATGGTTCTTGACTCCAATGGAACATTCATTGGTGCCATCAGAAGGTGGGGAATGGGGGTTATAAGAAAGGGAGGTAGTGAGACCATATGAATTGCAGGCCGCAGCTTACCCTCCTCTTCCCCTTTAAAAATATGTAAATATATAATTACTGCTTTACCACAAGCTTGCATACAGAGAAACAAAGAACAGTTGTGCAGTTTTTTTAAAAAATGACTTAAAGGGAGCTTGTAGGGTAGATGCTTTCCATTCTGCTCAATTCTTCCTCCAGGTCTTTTTTTTTCCTTTTTAGCCAGCATCCTACAGTCCCTAGATGTGCGCAGTCCTGTGATGGAATGTAGTCTGAATTCCAGAAGGGAGGGGCTGCATTCCAGAGGAGCAAGAGACAGCTCAGTTCAGATAGTTGTGTGAGAGAAAGAGGATGAAGATGGCTTCACCCTAATAGTTTCCTGAGCATATGCTTCATGGGGTTAGTAGTTTGCTTTAATTTGGAACAATGAAGAATCACAGCGTGTCTTTTGGAGCCTGACAATTCCTCTTTGAACTGGTTTTCTTCCTTCCCTTTCACATTTATTTATTGAGGTGTTGGGATATTTGCCAACCTTAAAGTTCCTCAAGCTGACAGGGCTTTCCCCTCTCCACCATATCGTTGGCGCTATTATGGCAATGTAAGAAATGGCACCCCTCACCCCAACACTGGAGGCAGTGTGCTGCTCTGCATCTTCTTACTTTGCTTGGGCACACGTCACCTTTAGGAACTCCTGTAACACTGCAAAATTTGATTCATTCATTCATTCATTAAATTTATATGCCGCCAAAATCCGAAGACTCTTGATAAAATACATGACGTAAATTTCACAGACATAAAACGAGGAGGGAATTGCATTTGTATTTTTCCAGCCAGACCCCACTCTCTCTGACTCCCTGGAAAGTGCTAAGCTTCAGGTGCGCACTGTGCGTACCGGTGCCACTGACGCCTGATCGGAATCCATCACGGGCTTAGCAGCGCGTGTGACCTCGTGGCTTCTTCATCTTGAATCCTGCGTGTGCGTGTTATTCTTCAGAGGAAGGAAGGAGGAGGGAGGGCAGCCCTCCACTTTGCAGATTTCTCTGTGCCGTTCCAAGGATCCATTAAAACTTTCAACAGCCTGGATTGTGCAATTTGTAAAACGGGGTCATGCCTCCTGAGTATTGTATTGAAGTGATATTCTTCTGGCAATCAACTTGTGGCAGAAACTGTCTCCAAAAGCCGGCATGGTGCAAGCTGTCTTAAATTAAACGGCTGGGTGGGGTCGTCCAAGGTTGGCAAGGACAGGACCTCCTGTCTCCTGCAGTGGGGATCAGAAACCGATTGCAAACTGGCCCCAGACAATTGGTCTCTGTCTCATTCTGATCAGCAGGTATGTGTGTCTCAGACCGTCCGTGGAGGGGTGGTCCTTGACAGACGACCCCAGTTGGGACCAGAATTTCCATTGCTAAGTAAGGCGGTGGTGAAATGAGTCGTGCCTGGTTTTACGACCTTTTCTGCTACAGTTGTTCAGTGAATCGTGTGGCCGTTAAGCAAATCTGGCTTTCCCCGTTGGCTTTGCTTGTCAAAAGGCTTTGACTTTGCTGGGAGGGTCGTAAATGGCAATTACGTGACTGCAGCAGGCGGCAACTGTCGTAAACACATGCCGGTTGCCAAGTGCCTGAATTCTAATCCATGACTGTGCACGTGCTGCAATGGTTGCACGTGCAAGGACTGATCATGAGTGACTTACCTCAGTGCAGTTGTAACTCCGAGCCGTTGCTAAACAAATGGTGGTAAGTTGAGGACTACCTGTATATGATCCACTCTGGTTTAAAATGCTTCTCTGGATAACACAGATATGTTCTGGTACTGAAAGGCCTGGGTGGCATCTTATAGTTGGCGTTTTCAGAATCCATAAACATTAGGTCAAATCCACCTGGAGTTTGTTTGTTTGTTTATATCCTGTCTTTATTGTTTTTACCAATGACCCAACACGGTCAACGTATCCAACACTCCTTCCTCCTCCTGTTTTCCCCACAACAACAACCCTGAGAGGTGGGTTGGGCTGAGAGAGGGTGACTGGCCCAGGGTCACCCAGCTGCCTTTCATGCCGAAGGTGGGACTAGACCTCTGAGTCTCCTGGTGGTCGGCCCAAAGTCACCCAGCCAGCTTGCATGCCGAAAGTAGGATTAGAACTCACCGTCTCCTGCTTTCTAGCTTGGGGCCTTAACCTCTAGACCAAGCTGGCTTTCCAATTTGTTACGGGGATAAAGTCTGAAAGGAGTTCCATATATGTCCTCTAAACAGAGGAAACTGGTTTATCCTGACTCATTCCCCTGGCCTGTTAATGATGTGCCACGGCAGTGACTTCACAGGACTTTCAGTTTTCGTCTCTATACCAGCTGGAAATGTGACAGCAAGAACTGGGGACCTTTTAGGTGCAACACAGATGTGCTTGCTACCACTGTGCTGTGAGGAGTCTCAGCTGCTGTAAGTGTGTAATGGGAGCTACTGAGTGGCCGGCTGGAGCTCATGGACATGACTTCCATGCAAAGAGAACCTGGGCTAAGATGTCAACATCTCCTCGTAGGATTGGAGAAGTTTCTGGACTAGGTTCGTGGAGAGCAAATCAATCAAGTGCACAGTATCGAGCTCCATAGATGGTCCAGTTGGTCTGGCTTCGTACAGGGCAGCTTTCACTCTTCCTATGTTTTTACTTTTTTAAAACAACGTCCTATCATTAGAAGAGCCCCTTGTTGAAGGTTCTCCCAGTCCAATGCCTCCTTTTTGTTCATCTAATATACCCTGATGATCCTCACTGGTGAATGTAAATCTGTTGCCGACTAAGATGGCGAATCGTTTGGATTCAGTGTGTCAAAAATTCAGAAAATGCCTAACTTGACTCTGCTGGCGTATCTCCCTCTCTCTCACACACAGACATTACACACCTGAACAGAAAAGAAACTATTCTCTGTCCCCCCCTCATCTAGGTCACCCTGAACTCTGTTCTTGAAGCAACTTCAAAGATGGCTCTTCCGCAGCCCCTGCAAAACATGCAAACACATACCCCATTCTCGTGCAACGTAGTTGGAGGCTACGCGAGAGCATAGCCCTTTCACACTGCTTCCAGAGAGTCTGGAAGCTGCATAAGAGCACCCCTCATTTCTCACACGGCTTCCACAGCCTCTGAAAATCACATGAGAACAGGGCATGCTTTCAAGAATAGTCGTGGTTGGGTGTTGGGAAGCATTGGCATGTCATCCCGAACGGCGTGACGTGTCACCTTTGATAGATGTGTCATGGGTTTGCCATCATAGCTTTAAGCAGTATCAAGAACCTGCAGGCAAGCTTCACTTGTGCCTGCCATGGCTTCCTGTGGAAATTAAGCATGGACAGTTGACTTTCACTACAGTACGAGCGAGAAAAACATTTTCTGTGTTGATCTGATATGTGCATTGTTCATGCTTCCTGTTGTTATGCTTCAGCCGAGACAAGCTTCCTGAACTGGTTTACAGACCTTAAGATCCTTCAGGGAGGGAAGCAGCCATAGGTCAAGAGAAGAAGTTCATTTTATTTCTTGGTCATCCACCGTAAGGAAGCGCAACTATTGATCAAGAATGAAAAGCTTTAAAAAGATAGTCAGTCCATGGGCACCAGCCCATAGAAGAAACTTCGCTGCTGCTCTGCAGATTCTTGGGAAAAGAGTGGATGCTAGCTCACCCTAGCAAATGGACAGAAGCCGCTGGGGGCCCATGGTTTTTCTTCTCCTTTCTGGAAAATTCCAGGGGTTTCTGCAGCTTCGGATGCAGCCTTGCATCCCATCCCCAAGCTGGAAGGGAAGTAAGTCTATCTCAGGGGTGTCCAACCTTGGCAGCTTTTAAGCTGGACGGACTGTCTGAGGACCTCTGGGAGTGGAAGTCCACACATCTTAAAGTTGCCAAGATCGGACACCCCTGATCTGGAAAGAAACTTAAAATAAGCTCTTGGACCCATTGAGGGTTCATTCTGGCTGGAGAAAGCCACCAGAGCATAACAACATGAATGCACAGGACTAAGGCAGCTTCATCATTCCTTGCGGAGGGAGTGGAAAAACTCTCAGTGCGTTAATAGTTAAGCCATGTTAGGCTTCCAAAATCATCAAAACCACGTCTACAACTCAACCACCAGCCGGGGATTGTTAAAACAATGATCGAGGATACTATCCTTGCTCTTGGCCAGAACAGACCACAGCTGGCTGAGGAATTCTGGGAGTTCACATCTTAATCTTGTGAAGGTTGGGCATGCCTGCTCTCACCCTTTTCTCTCCAAAGCGTCATCTTCCTTAATTTTATTTCCTTTTCTTCGCACAGCAATCACCGCAGAAAACCTGCTAGACTTGGAAAATGTAACCAAAACTCCTTTGACCGTGAACACAAATTCTGCACACGTGGATGGCAGCATCTTTGGGCCCCATTCATCTGAAAACAATAACGTGTGGGTAAGTGTCTGCCTGTTGGTGGTCTTGGCAAAACTCTCATTTAGGAGGTACGTGCATCATATCCAGCGTGGCTTGTTTGATTTTTGGCTTGAAGTGTTACTGAAATGTGATCATTGTGGTTTGCCTGAGATGGATTAATGCACGGTGTGTTGTGCAGCCTTAATCAGCTGTGCTTTATTCAATAAACTGTAATTAAAATAAGCCGCAGCTTTGCACAATAGAGGCATCCGACCAGTATTGTAACTTGCTATTGAGTTTCAGGGCGTTTTTCTGAAAAAAATTTTCATCTGAAGCTGGAATAGGAGCCAAATTGACTTTTTTGTGTGTGTGGATTTGGAGATCTAGGGTATGTTTTATTGTTCCCCTAGGCTGCTGCATCAAGTTGAGGCACATTTCCTGCCTCTTCTGCACTTTGTTTTTACAGCTTAGCCGTCCCAGCTTTTTCTGATCCAAGAAATGAAAAAGGCTTCATTTTTCAGGGCTATATTTTTCCTCCCAGTAACAGAGCAAGTTGGATGTAGGGAGAGCTCAGGCTACGGCATCGCACCATCGTTCACTTGTGGAACCACCAATCCTTTTCCGTCCCTGTGGAAAAGTCACTCCCGGTAATCCTCGACTCAGGACCACATTGGATCAGAACTTCTGTTGCTAAACAAGGCGATTGTTAAATGAGTCATGCCCAATTTTACGACCTTTTTAAGTGAATCGTTGTCATTGTTACTGAATCATGTGGTCGTCAAGTGAATCCAGCTTTGCTTGCAGGAATATGGCTGGGTAGGTCACAGATAGTGATCACATGATCCCACGCTGATTGCCAAGCGCCTGAATTTTTATCACATGATTGGGGGGATGTTGCAGTGGTCCGGTGCAAGGACTGGTTGTAGGACACTTTTTCAGTGCCCTTTTAACTTCAAATCGTCATTAAACAGTGGTTACAATTTGATGACTACCTGTCTTCCCTTGGCAGACTGCCGAACAGGTTGTCTTGTCTCCTTTTTCCATCTGATTCTCCGTCTCATCCTATTTCTGCATTAATGGTCTAATCCGAATAATTTTTCTGTATAATTGCATCATTTATTTTCTTGGCTTGTTTGCATGTTTACCTTGCACTGTGCCGGGAAAGGCAGGGCCATGCACTGAGTATCTCAAAGGGTTCTTCAGAAGCGCAGCGTGCTTCTCATGCCGTGTTATGCCAGAGCCTTCTTCCTAAGAAGCTTAAGTGCAGGGGAGTGGAACTGGTGGCTTCCTCCTTATGGCAGAAAGACAACTTCACGGGAGCTCCACCCAGCATGACTAAGGGGGGAAGACGCGAGTCACTGTAGTTCAGGAACTTAGAGGAGCGGAGGTTCCTCCATCTCTCCAATAGTCTCTGCATGGTTGCTGCTTTCAACTTCTCTGCGGTTGTGAACTGGTGGACTTGAGGGATCCAAAACATGCTGGACTGTGGAGGGATTTTCGAGGCAATCTCGTCTGTGTTCATCAAGGAATCCGATAGAGCAAGAGCATCACCTGCAAGAAATTTGAAGACCTTCAATGGAGCACAGCACACCACCCATCGTTTGTGAATACTGGGGTGGTTATAACCATTGGAGTTAGAAGGGACCCTTTACTCCGTCCCTGCTCAGTGCAAGTATACAAGGAAAGCATCCAAAAGAGACGGCTACCCTGACTTCATTTGAACCTATCCAGCAAAGGACTTCTCTGAACGAATAGTTTCATTGTCCAACTGCTTGTATGTGGACCTCAACTCCCAGAATTCCCCAGCCAGCACAGAATTCTGGGAGCTGAGGTTCTCGCATCTTAAAGGTGCCAAGGTTGAGAAACATTGCTTCAGATCATTAGACAGTCGTATCTCATGCCTAATTGGAATCTACCTGGAATGGTCCAGTGCAGAAAAGAGGTCATCAGTTCTTTGAAGACCCTTGAGAAACTTCCATAAAGTTCCTTTGTAGCATTTGGCCCCAAAAAGTCTACCACGCACGGACGTGCTAGAACTAAACAGATGGCTTCTCTACCCCATTTACCTCAACTGATATGGAAAACAAGGTAGATAGAAGATGGTTGGAGAAATCCAGGCTTACCCTGTCAAGTGCCTTATCTGTGAGCCTAATACACTCATTGTCATATTGTCATCCAGTAAAGAAGGATGACCTCAGAATGAGTCAGTAAAAATCCACACATATTTTAAGACAGAATTTGATGAGTACCTATGTATTTTCTCATTAATCCAGGTCATGATTTGTAGCAAAGTTGCAAAAAAATGCAAAACTTTCTCAAAAAAGGCAACTGGACTTATATTAGCTGGTGTAATCAGAAACATTTTGTCTCCTATCCAGGAGACTTTCTCAATCCATGTGGAAAAGGAAGAGGTGGCAAGAATATAGGCACTTCTCCAAAGGCAGGATGCAGGACACAAACCGGAGAAAGTTCTCACACGACAAGCTCAACAGAGTGACAATCCTGAGCAGGAAAGATTCAGAGACCAGTTTTGCCCTTAAGGATCAGCATAATTTGATGAATATTTCCCCTCCCTTTCTTAGAAGGAATTGCAAACGCAATAGAGAAGATACCTGTGTGATACCTGTATAATTTTCATTTCAGTTGGATTTATATATTTTATTTCTCTCCTCCCCTTTCTTTTTGTAACAAAGGCAATGGATGACGAGTTGGATGAAGCCTTTTCAAGGTAATTATGATAATTTCTTCCGGGAACGTCTTCCTGCTAGGGGCTTGGCCGAGAAATAGATTGGATTAATGAACCTTTCCTTTCCCTTTCTCGAAGCTAAGCTGTCAACAGCAGCCCAACCTTTCCGTGGTGGGATTCGGCTGCTTGCATAAGTCAAATATTTTGATAACTTCTTGGGGCAGGAACTAATTTGTGTGTACAGTAGGAGATTAAATCTCTTAAATGCTGCAGCCTCGTGGTGGATGTTTGTAAAATGGAGGCCGCTGAGCGGGGAAGATCTCCCCGCCTAAAACGGAGAGCAGCCTTGTTTGAATCTCTGCTTACTCTTCAATTCCCAACCTGCAAGGGGAGAAAACTTAATCGGTGGTTGCACAGCAACGCGGGGACCTCGCGGTTAAGACGCTGGGCCGGAAGGCCGGCCGCCCGAGTTCGAGACCCAAGTGCCAGCGCGTGCCGGGTGAGCTCCTGCGATCTGCCCCGGCTCCTGATCGAAAGCAGGGAGATCAATAGGTGCCATCTGAATTGGTGGGGAGGCAACAGCGCTCCGTGCGCCTCGGCACATAGTCATGCCGGCCACGTGACCACGGAAGCGTCTTCGGCTGTGAAACAGAAAGGAGCACCGCCCCCGAGGGTCAGACCCAACTGACCTTGCTTAGCAGCACAAAACATGCGCGCGTGTTTAGGTTCTCTCCGATGAGGAGGTGACAAAATGCGGGGAAGAAAAGAAGCCTACAAATTCCAAGAGTTGGGCCAGGTTTCGAAGGCAGGAGGACTGGAGGGGATGAAAGGTGGTGTCTGTGCACAGGCTGCGGACAGTGGCCAGGAGACACCCCTTTTTCCGTTTGCCGTGACTCGCATTTGGCCTCGCTCCCCTGATAATGCCATCTTAACGATGGCCCCGCTCCTGTAGAACAGCTTGCCCTCAAGCCGTTAAGTTCAGACACTTAGTCCTCAAGTTGCGACCATAAGGGAGCTTGTCCATTATGGTCATTAGTCGTAGGTTCTACAGCAGGTTGGCTACATGACTTACATGTTGTACGGCAGGTTGGTTGCATTGGACATTATGACTTTTTACGGTGGTCGTTAAGCAAACCGGGGCCATTTTGCTGAAAACCAGAAGTAACGTCCCGGTTTCAGCAAAACCTTTGTAAAATGTGATCACATGACTGAGGGATGCTGCAAACGGCTGTAAACGTGTCCGAAGTGCGGTCACGTGGCTGTGGCGGGGGCGTGACTGCCAGAACTTTGAATCTGAGAGTGGTAATTAGACCCCAAGCGGATCCTCCAGAACTTCAAACAGTCACTAAACAAGTGGTTGTAAGTTGAGGACTACCCGTATTGTTTCAATGTGCTTTTTGTGCGCATGGGCTGTTTTTGCGATTTGATCAATTTTCGTACGGTAATGCTTTGTTCGGGGTTTTTTTTTTATTTGAAATCTCAGGGCTTTTATTTAAGTGTTACTGTTATTTAAACCATCACCAGAATCTCTGGAAAGGATGGTACAGAGCTTTCGCATTTAAATAAAAATAAGATTTCATGGAAACCGGGAAAAGAATCTGAACAGTATGAAAATAGGACCGACTAGACTGAGGAATAAATAAGAATGACAATGAAAGCATAATGACTCATTATTTTAAGCTCACAGTGCTGGTTCATGGACCCATCTCACCTCGTCAAAGTTCACAGTGTTTCGAGCCAAGCAAGCTGTTTTGGCACCTGAAGTGGAAAACTTCGCAAGCCCCTCTTTGCCTCTGCCTCCCAACCTGTAAAAATACGACGAGGGAAGGTTCCGTAAATGATGCTGACTTTCATGGGCATCCTTAATCAGCTACTGATTAACTCCCTAAAACTTGGGCAGCCGTCAAGCCAAGTGCCATTCAGCTCAGGAGTTTTATCCAGGTGACGGCCACGAACACTCAAGAAAGGCTTCCCTACCCGTAAAGCCGCTTGAGCACCTTGACCTACATGCGCGAGAAAGTTCGTGCACGACATTTTAATGGGGCCGAGCAGAGACCAGTGTTTCTCGACCTTAAAAGCTTTTAGACGGGTGGACTTCGACTCCCAGAATTCGCCAGCCAGCCTGGGGTTGAATTCCAACCTATCCCCAAGTTTCCAAAGTTGAGAAACACGAACATAGATAGGTGTGCTTTTTATCCACTATATTTAGGGGGATGGGTTGGCTGACTGAAAATTCATACACATTGAAATAATACGTCTAATATTAAAGCAGCTTAAAGCAGCAACAATTAAAAACTGTATAAAAAGAAGCAATGTTAAAATAATATATTAAAACAACTAATCTAGTGCGATCATTCGCCAAGCTGCAAGGAACTACCTTACAAGGGGGGCACGGTGGCCGAGTGGCTAAGGTGCCAGCTTGTCGTCTGGAAGTTGGAAGGCTGAGTTTGAGACCCAGGCACCGTGCAACGGGGTGAGCTCCTGTAATTCGTCCCAGCTCCTATCAGTCTAGCAGTTTGAAGGCCACATGCAAATCGATGAATACGTACCATCTACATGGGTGGGAAGGGAACAGCGTCCCGTGCGCTTCAGTGTACAGTCATGCCGGCCACAGGACCACAGAAGCGTCTTTGGACGGTGCTGGCTCTTTGGCTATGAATCAGAGATCAGCACCCACCCTATAGAGTTGGACATGACTGAAAGGGGAAACCTTTACGTTTGAAGGAACTACCACCAGCAATCAACATAACCACTGTACCGGCTCTAACAGACATATAATAAGATGCAACAGATCTGCAGTGGGGCAAAAAAGTATTCAGTCAGCCACCAATCGTGCAAGTTCTCCCACTCAAAAAGATGAGAGAGGCCCGTAATTGTCATCATAGGTGTACCTTAACTCTGAGAGACAAAATGTGAGAACAAATCCAGACAATCATATTGTCTGATTTGGAAAGAATCCATTGGCAAACTATGGTAGAAAATAAGTATTTGGTCAATATCAAAGTTCATCTCAAGACTTTGTTATATATATGTCCTTTGTTGGCAATGACAGAGGTCAAACGTTTTCTGTAAGTCTTCACAAGGTTGGCACACACTGTTGCTGGTATGTTGGCCCATTCCTCCATGCAGATCTCCTCTAGAGCAGTGATGTTTTGGGACTGTCGCTGGGCAACACGGACTTTCAACTCCCTCCAAAGGTTTTCTATGGGGTTGAGATCTGGAGACTGGCTAGGCC
>JANHZU010003622.1:385436-404644 GCA_032468055.1 Acrochordus granulatus
CTCTCATCTTTTTAAGTGGGAGAACTTGCACAATTGGTGGCTGACTAAATACTTTTTTGCCCCACTGTATATAACAGATCCCAAGCTTGGTGGCAGAACCATGACTTTAAGTCTTTGCAGAAAGCCAGTGGAGTCATGGCCAATCCAATCTGCAGGGTGATGATGCTCTAAAGGCTGGATGGGATAGGGCAATGTAGGTACTTAAACTACAATAATAGTATAATCTACTGTAATAGTATAGAGGAATGACCTTGGGAAAGGGGACCTAGGGAAGATCAGATAGGAGAAAACATAGCCCTGAACTTCATCATAGGTGGAGAAAGAAGCTCAGAAGGAATGGATGCACACACACAGCCCAGGTTTTTAGGCTGCAAAGGGACAGCAGATTTGTACTTTCAGACTTGCAAGACTGATGTCAGCCTTCCCAGATAGACCAGACAGGAAACACAATCAGATGAGCTAATCCTACTTTATTGTAAGGCTACATTAACAGAATCTTGCATTCTGAAAGTACAAATCTCTTGTCTTCTCCTTTACAGCCTGATAACTTAGGGTGGGGGTCCCTTCTGAGCCTCTGTGAGCCCATTATGCATCTCTGGGCTATGCCCTCTCTCGTATCATTCCCTTGGCAGCATCTCTTTCCCCTGTCCCCCAAAGTCATTACATGCCATTACATCTACCATCCAAATTTTCAGCCAACATTTCCATTTCCCACATTTCCAGTATTTCCATGAAAAGACGAGGTGGAATAAAACAGCGATTGTAAAGAGCGCAAGAGTTAACCTTTCTTTCAAATCTCCTTTCTCCTGAAGTTCTCAATTATCCCAGCAGATGCAGAGCAGTTGTGCCATTACAGATCTCCCACTGCCACCCCGCCCTTTCACATGGATTTCAGCTTCCTGGTTTCATCTGCAGAACCCACAACTGTTGCTGGAATTTTAAGGGTTTAAGGGCAGTGCTGGAGAGTCACTGCACCTGGGAAAGAGAAGCTGAGAGCCGGATGGTCTCATCCCGGTCTCGGGACAGCGATGTCAGTTGTGTCCAAGATAAAAAAAAAAGTCTCAAGCCACGAAGAATCTTTTGAAAAGAATCTTTTGCAGGGTGGGGAAGGCAGGAAGCAGCAGTGGCAGGCTTAAACTGTTGTGAGTATAAGAGGCTAATCAACTGCTTATTGGGCTTCAGCCTAGCTTGCAATCAAAACTTTTATCCATCCTTGCCGACATGCTGAGAGACTTCAGACGGAGCAGCCGAGCCAGCCCTGCGTGGCAAGGAGCTGGAGGCAGCGCCTCCTGGTCATACAAATCGCCCCACAGCAGGAGCAATGGAGTCATTCCAAGCTGGCACGTCATTTTAGCCACCGCTTCTGCTTTTGGCCAGTTTTGGCATTTTACCTGTGCAGTGAAGCCTCTGCAAAGGCTGTGCTAGTCAGGGGCTTTGCCCGTCCTCACCTTTTACGAAAACCGTCATTTCACCCAGCAGCAGGGCTCCTGGTGATAGAAAGAGCCCGGCGTCTTTGCTTGGAAGCTCCTGATCAAAACACTCAGGGAGAGAAGCGCAAGGTTCAGAAAGCTGAAGATTTCCTCTGCTGAGAAGCCTTTTCCTTTTGACCCTGGGGAAAAGCAAGCTTTTGCCCAGCAAGCAGATGGTGGTGATAGGTTACAGTTGTGACTGATACACATAACTTTAATGTGGGGTCATCGCGTGCCCCCATTAGGTGTTTCAGTTCAATTTAAATAGACGAGGGTGCCGCTCCCTTCCCGATGTGCCACCCCATAATACCACAGGTCTTTCTGCCTAGAGCATATAATTGGGTGCGAGGTTCCCATTCGACTTTTGACAAAAGCCACTTCCTTCCTTCAGTGCATGCAGAGCACCTGGAGATGCCCCCAGAGTTGCGTCTTTCCCAGGTCTACTAGGCTGAGAAGTTGCGAACAGGTTTCCCAGGATTTCCCCTTATTTGTTCCTTGGCTTGCAGGAAAGGTTCCTGCGTGGCTCGTCCTTCAGGGCAGGGAAGGTGTGAGCACAGCTCCTCCCATGGGCCGTTATTGGCACGTGGGAAACATGCCGCCACGTTGCTCATAAGGTCAACGGGTGGCTTTGAACCAGCTGGTCCCCTTCTGGCCACCTTTGCCCAGAGGCGTTATGAGGGTTTTCCAGAGGATGAAGTGGGGGACACGGATGAGTGAATTGATCCAGTTCTCTCCGGGTCTGATTTTTGGGACATTTTCAGGGTCATCCTTTCTCATTTGGATACTTTTGGGAAACTGCCCAGCTTAGCTCATTGGACTTCAGATTTTTTAAAAACCGTGGGACGATTTTTTTGGAGTGACTTTCCAGATGAGCATTTTAATGTGCAGTTTGCCTGATGCCTTTTTTTCTGACTATTTTCCCTAACAGAATCCAAATGTGTGCCTTTCTTACATGTTTGTGTGCATTTGGTACAAAGAACACCTTTCGGTGAACTTGGTGCAAACGCTTTAAGAAGTGCTTTAAGGATTCAAACGGGCTCAACGTTTCGCTCAAGCGGCTGAGCCCCACCAAGTTTTTCGAGATAAAATTCAGATTCCTAAGCTAAAGAAACATATTAAATACAGTGCCCTCGTTCGGTGCCCTCAAAGAGCGGCAGGAAAAGCACAGCTCGGATTCCTGTGCATCAGGAGCACTGCAAAAGGATCTGGAGAAGCAAGCCACCAGCTCAGGTGCCTTCCAAGAGGTCAAATAACTTGTGGGCTGGGATCTCTGATGTTTGGGCCTAAAGGCGCCCACCCTGGGACCAAATGACATGTGAAAAGAAGCGACTGGTGGGTTGGATGGAATCAGATCTTGTAGCCTCTGAGTAGCTTGTTACTCAGTATTTTACCAGCTCTGGATATGTGCTTTGCATGTGGGCTACAGATAGTCCTTGGCTTACGACTGTAATGGAGCCTGCCCATTATTGATCATAAGTGGTGATGGTCGTAAAGCAGGTCATCACGTGACTGGATGTGTTTTTATGATGTTTTTTGCAGGGGTTATTAAGCAGATGCAGCGGTCAGATGCAGCAGTGCTGCAGTCATAAAATGAAACCACTGTTTCCTCTGGGGCTGTTTTTCCTGAAAAGCGGAAGTAAATGCCAGTTTGGGGCAAAAATGTCATAAAATGCAGTCATATGACCATAAAAAAGGTAAAGGATCCCCCTGCCAGTCGTGGCTGACTCAAGGGGGCAGTGCTCATCTCCGTTTCCTAGCTGAAGAGTCAGCGTTGTCCGAAGATGCTTCTGTGGTCATGTAGCCGGTATGGCTATATGCCAAGGCGCACAGAACACTTCCCACCAACACTGGTACCTATTTATCTCCTTGCATTTTAACATGCTTTTGAACTGCTAGGTTGGCAGGAGTTGGGGCAGACAACAGGAGCCCCTTCTGTTGCATGGCAGCACGTGAGTCTCGACCTATGACCATAGAATGCTGCAAAGGGCCATAAATGCAAGCTGGTTGCTAAGTGCCCAACATGCAGTCACATGATGGGGGTTGGCCATCAAGACTTTGGAATCAGTTATAAGTAGCTTGGGGGGGGCGTCATAATGACTTTGAATAGTTGCTAAGGAACCAGTTGTAAATTGAGAACTACCTGGACAATAATAACAGGTTACGAGAGCCCAATTTTCTTCATAATTTTAAAGCCTGGGTCATTTCCCACATCTTGCAGTAACAAAGCTTAGTATCCTCTTAATGCCTGAGCGTTTTGAGGTCGGCAAGCCACACTTGTCTTAGACAACATTACCAATTACTTTGCGGTTGGCCCATAGTGAGAGAGGAGACTGAGAGGTGAGCATATGGAGATGGTCAAATGTTTGAACGACTGTTTACTGCAGAGGACAAGATCATGCTGATGGTAGCATCAAGTTGGCAGTGGGTGAACAGCTTCGAATCCAACCTCTCCGATTTTTTTTTCAATACACAATTCTCATTTTTTATCTACCTTTATTTTGCTGACACCGTGACACGTGGCATGTCGCCTGTCTGCTTCAGTTACAACGCAAAAACATATAAGACGGGGCTCAAGAAGATCATGTTGGAGAGATGCGCCCTGCCTATATGTAGTCATGCTCTGGTTCCTCTTCAAATCGGATGTCTTTTGCCTTTTACTAAAGGTTGCCCTGCCCTTTGGAAAAAAAAAGATTTTTCCAGCCAAGAATTATCTTCGGGTGTCTCTCCGAGTGAGCTACTTTTTTTTCTTTTCTGGGATCTGGTTCTGTTGAGAGAACTTTCTACTATATGTCCTACCGGTACATTTCCTCACACTTTTTGTGCCTTGTCTTGTCCTTCCAGGTTAGCACAGTCCCGAACCAACCCACAAGTCCTTGACATCAGCCTGACACCTCAAGACATCCAAAGTGCTCAAAATCTCTCGCCGGTTGACTGGGACAAAGTAGATTCCACGATGGAGACCGAGAAAGATGACCAACTTTTTGAGTTCTGACTATTGTTGGGATTTTGTTTGTTTGTTTTCCCTTAAGCTTTTTGCCCCCACAAGTAAGATAACCTCTGAGAACCTGATGCACTGTATTTTGCTGACTGTAACTGGAAGGGGGTAATTAAAAGAGGAGAGGCCAGAAGCCTTGATTTGGTGTAGGTAGAAGTTGTGCAAGTCTGCAAGTCTGAAAGTACAAATCTGCTGTCCCTTTGCAGCCTAAAAAGTTGTGTTGACACCCTTCGCATTTTGACCAAAGCTTTAGTTCAGCTTTTCCCCCAACTGTCTTCCAGGTATATTAAGACTATAGCAAGCATATCTGGTAGATTGGGGAGGTTGACTGAGATACTTTAATGCAGCTTTTTTTTATGTATGACTGTTTTTGGTCTTTGCTTTTATGAAGATGACCAGGTGCTCCTTGAGCAGGTTTATTCAATTCAAATTTGCATCTATTATGGAAATGGTGCAGCATCACGTAATTAACTTTATTGCATTGGAGGGCTTCCCCCTTGGGACCGTGTTTGATAGGCAATTGTGACAGCTGTGTTTTGTGAAGGACACAGGTTCTCCTTTGCAAAATCAGAATATTCAAATACTTTATTTTAGAAGAGCTGGACTGGCTGTGGGGGATTGGGGAAATGATGTCAGGCTCCCCACGACAGAGCTGATAGCAGGATCTTGATTGGATTCAAGAATGAAGGTACATGTGATTGACCCCGGTCATCATGAGAGTGGGTCATCATGAGTCTTCTTTCTCCCGTGTAGTTCAAATCTATCACTTCTTTTTCTTGCTGCTTCTCCACCTTAACAGACTTCTTTCTTTCATATTTCTTGGCCTTAATGTTGTTCATATTGGTTATTTTGAGCAAAACCCATAGATAGGATGCCACAAGCAATGATGTTGTCTTATTAAAAAAAAGGGAATAATGGCCTTCTCGATTGGAGCCGATAGTTTCCGGCAACCTGATCCAGTTGTGGCACCCATCACAGCTCTACAGAGATTTCTCACCCAAGACTGAAGCAAACCACCCAAGCTTAAGACCCATGGCATCTAGAAAATGGAGCTAATATTCAGGAGATGGTCAAATGCTCCATAAAGGACTCGTTGTCCTTTTTCTTAATTCCTTGGGATCTAGTCTGAATCCCCTTACCAGTCAATGGCACGCGGTCAGTTTGTAGCTGGACGTGAGTTGAGCCGAAAGAACATGCAAAGCGTGGAGTTTACTCTGGCTGGGTTTCCACTAAATCACAGGCTTATATTCAGCTGAAGTTTCAGACCGGCGTGTTTCCCAGCCTTGGCAAACTGGGAAAATGGGAACTCCCAATTTCCACAGTTGTCATCAATGGCTATGCTGGCTGTCAAATTCTGGAAGCTGAAATCCATAACCCTGAAAACGGCCAAAGTTGGGAAACTCTGTTTTAGACCACAAGTGGATGAATGACACAAGGAAAAGGTTTTTTAAGAAACTCCTCCTAAATATACAGGTCGTCCACGCATAACTGGGTCTGAGATTTCCCTTGCTAAATGGTATGGCTGTAAAGTGGGACTTTGCCATTTAATGATGGAAATTCTGGCACTTCGAGTTGCTGCCGTTGAGCAAATCTCCACAGACCGTGAAGTGAGGTCATCACGTGGGCACCGTTTGCGACCTCTTGCCGGCTTCACCACTGGGGAAGCTGGCAGAATAGATCAGTCTCGTGACCGTGGGAGGCTGCGACATAGCTCTGAACACCTGGAGTATGGCTGTGGGGAGGATGAGGACTGGTCGTAACCGCCACTCGTTGACCATAGTTCAAATGAGTGGTAATAAAGTGAGGACCATGAGTCGGTGATGGGAAGATGTTTTTGGTTAGCTGCTTGTCACGACATGTTCATTTTCGGGGAAAGGCAGCGGCGTTTCGACAAGCAAGGCCGCTGCCCTACAGCACTTCAAAAGTGGTGGCGATTCCCTTTGATTTCCTTTTTTTAATCAAAGATAGGATTGCATTTTAATGTTATAAACAGATGATTGCATTTTAATTACTTAAAACAATATAAAAGAGAGGATTGCGCCTTTGACAAATTGGAAGTATTTTGCCGAACGGCTTTTCAGTTCGTACCTGTGTTCCAAGGATGGTCTGACCTGGGGGAGTGGTCCTGAAGGGAATGGAAGAAGGTTGGGGGTGCCAGAAGAGGCAGAACCACAAGAGAGAATTTGTGTGTGTGTGTGTGAGAGAGAGAGAGAGAGAGGAGGGGGGCAGTTGCCTTTTGGCAGGATTTTGTCTTTGCTTCTTCCTCTGCTAAGTTGACTTCATAGCAGGCACACTTTAAATTTTGGAAAGGGGAGAAAAAGAAGCAAAACTGAATTAAAGCTCGTCCTTGACTTTCAGCCATTTGTTCAGAGGCCATTCAAAGTTACAACAGCATTGAAAAAAGTGACTTATGACTGGTCCTCACACTTATGACTATTGCAGCATCCCTATGGTTGCATGACCAAAATTCAGCACTTGGCAGTCAGCATGTATTGGTGAAGGTTGCAGCATCCTAAGGTCATGTGATCACCATTCACGGTCCTCCCAACAAAGTTCTGATAAGCAAAGTCAATGGGGGAAGTTGGATCTGATTAATGATTGCATGATTCACTTAACAACTACGTACAGTGATTTGCTGAACAACCATGGCAAAAAAAGATTGTAAAATCCGGCACGACTCACTTAGCAGTCACCTTGCTTAGCAATGGAAATTCCGGTCCCCGTTCGGGTCGTAAGTCGAGGACCATCTGTATTTCTTTTCAAAAGAACATAAAGCAACTGCTGGGTAACCTTCCTCAAAAGGAGCTTTTCATGACTGCAGCAAAATGATCATCATCACCTGTCACATTGGCAGGGTTGATGAGCAATTTTGCTTCCTGTGTTCTTTTTTCCTTTTTTCTATCTACGATGTAGGAAAATCTCAGAAAATGCAGGTACCTCTTGGGTTCTTGTGTCTCTTTATCTTCTTAAGCCCTTTTTCATTTTTGGCTTGATTAATTAGTTTGTTCCCAAGGATTTAACCCTGAGAGATATCCATTTGGATTTTGAAAGAACAGTCCGGGGGGACGGGGAGGTTTGTCATTAAAGTGTAAAAACAATGTTAAATACAGGATATGTTTCTTCCATCTCTCTCACTGACCTTCAACTCTCAGAAAAGGTGCTCTCCAACCTAATTTTTAATTTCTCATTCTGGATTTAGAAAAAGCAAATAATGGGAGAACCCGGATTATTGCCATGAAAAAATGATATTTAACAATGATTTTGGATAACGGAATAACGACAGTTCCTCATGTTTGCCGACCCTGTGGGAATTACGCTAAGCCGTAATTGGCTTCTGACATGCCAGTGGTCCTTCCTGAAAGAACATAAGTGCACTTTTTATTATCTCTGTAAACAGGATACCTTGAATCCGAGGTTCTGTTCAGGGATTGACAGGTAATTGAAACTGAAACAAGCCGTTTGGCATTTTGCCCCGTAGAGATTGATCCAGGGCAGGGTTTTTCAACCTTGGCCACTTTCCCACGGGTGGGACTTCAACGCCCGGAATCCCCCAGGCGCTGATCTAGGGAAACCCTGGGGAGAAGCGCTCAAAGTTCCTTCAGGGTGCAAAAAAAGAGATTTCTGCAACACAGCCTTGCTTGCGCATGATAGCAAATTGTTGTGATGGCACTGAAAGCATCTCCGGCGTCTCTGAGCTGCACGTGCAATGTCGTGCTCGGCCGTCCCGTCCAAAGCAGGACGAGGTGACCTGAATGGAGATCCCATTCAGAGCGCGAGGCCGGAGGGATACCACTGGTGTGGAGCGTCCCATGTGAACGCGTAATTCCCGAAGCAGAGATGTAGCTTCGTCTAGACCAGGGGCGTCCACCCGTGGCAGCCGTAAGATGCGTGGACTCTGTCCTGGCTGAGGAATTCTGGGAGTTGAAGTCCACGCAGCTTAAAGTTGCCGAGGTCGGACGCCCCTGATTTACGGCTGCCTTTGTGGGTGTTCTGCTTCAGGTACGAGGTGCCCGTGTTATCATCTCCGACCGTTGGATGCGCGGTGCGATCCAAAGAGAAAGGAAGCTGTGATCACTCTTAGCATTGTTCAAAGAATGCTCCAAGGAGTTTCAGAGTTTTATTTCTAGGTGAACATACACACACACACACACACACATATGGAGTTCTTCAGAATAATACATATATGCACAATATTCCTGTGTATGTAGATAAAACATGCTGTAAAAAGTACTTGATGCTGTTGAGAAAATAAAATTTGTACTTGTTTTCCACATCCGTGCGACTTGTTCGCTGATTCCCCCCCCCCACTTGGTACTAGGAAACCCGAAACCTTACAGGCTAAATGGTGATTAAAGAAAGCTTGAAATCCAGTAGGTCGTGCTGGATAATCTGGAGAACCACAGGTTCATTGGCACCTTCGCGGCGAGCTCTGAGGAAGCATCGGAGAACCTTCCTTTGAGGTCCGGTGGGGGACCAGGACGGCTGTTCTTCCATCTGGTCTTGATGCCGTTTTATTGAGGTCACTGTTCCCGCGGTCCGGCAAGGTTGCTGCGGAGCTTCTGCGGCGTCACAGAGTTGTGAATGGAGGCGGCATAAAAGACGGTCCAGTGAAAAATAATGGGCGAACGAGCAAGCCTTGACCGTGGCTCCTGAATTTGTCCTAAGGCTCCTTAGAAAATTCACTAGAGGTAGTTCTCAACTTCCGACCATTTGTTTAAGGACTGTTCAGAGTTACAAGGGCGCTGAAAAAAGGGACTTACGACCGGTCCTCCTATTACAACCGTCACTGCATCAAAATTTGGGTGCTTAACCACCAGCACGTTTTTACAATGGTTGCAGCCTCCCGGCTCATGTGATCGCCATTTGCGACCTTCCCCGCCAGCTTGTGATGAGGAAAGTCAGTGGGGGAAACGAGATTCGCTTAACGACTGCAGTGATTCGCTGAACAACGGTGGCGAAAAAGGTCATCAAATCGGGTGTGGCTCGCTCGGTTCAGCAAAGTTGTACCGCCTTGTTCAGCAACAGAAATTCTGGTCCCGGTTGTGGTTGTAAGCAGAGGACTCCTACGGCTTATCATTCCTCCTCCCTCCGTTCCGCTTTCCTTTTGCATAACAGGAGTTGAGAAGCAAAAAGTTTTTTTTTAATTATTGGGGATAATGTGTTTTATTACGACTATACCTCCACAGTAAAAAAAATTCCCTTGAAGTATGAATCTGCTCTCCTCCTCATTCTCTTTTAACAGGTGTTGAATTCTGAACAGCCCAAATTAACCAAACCATGCTATTTTGACTGCGCCGTATCAGGGTAGAATAGGTCTTAAAAGCTAATTTTCCTATTTAAATAGGCTGCTCCAGTCTAAGGATATATTTCAAATGAATACTAAACATCTCCAGCCAAGCCTCATGAATAAATGATGGTGGTGCCAAAGAATAAATTGATCTTTCAATTTGGATTTGACCTTTTTCAAGTTTCTGGGTTGAAACTGAAGAATCCCAGGATGCTGTCTCTTAGACCCCGAGCCAATCCTCTCCTTATTGATCTATGTGTTTATCTGGCCGCAGCTTTTCTCAGCAAGTAATAAATTCAAAATTGTACAGATTGAAAGGGGGGGGACACCATCCAACCCAACCATCCAATCTAAAAGGAATTTGATGAAAATTTGTAAGTCTAACTGAGATGGGAAAAGAAAGTAGAATGTTTTTTTTTTCCAAATTAAAAGCTGGTTGGCAAATGATAGTTCCCTATATCCTGGAGGAATTTTGTCAAAATAGAATTGTCAGTGTTTTGGGAAACAGGAAAACAACATAGCACATCACAAAGTGCCAAATAACGTAGCACATCACAAAGTGCAGGGGTGTGCGGGTGTTCAGTAATGAATACAGGCAGTCCTTCACTAACGACTGTAATTGAGCCCAACGTTACGGTCATAAGTTGTTGCGCTCGTAAGCTGAGGCACCACGTGATTCTTTGGCATTTTGGGGAGCAGTGGTTAAGCGAACACTGCAGTCGTTTAGGCGAATCCATTTTACGCAGTGGTCAGGGTCATTTTTTTGCCAGAAAGTGAAAGTAAGCACCAGAAGCTGGCCAAAACTATTGAAAATATGGTCACATGGGATGCTGCAAATGGTTGTAAAGGAGAGCTGCTTGCCAGGTGCCCAAAATGTGATTGCACGATTGTGCAGCCGTGATAATTTCAAAATTCGGGCAGCAAATATCTTTGAGCGGGGTCCATGATAACTTTGAATGGTTCCTAAACAGCTGGTCATAAGTCGGGGACTACTGTATGCCAATATAGGAAGGAATAAAACGAGGATCCCACTGCCTTTTACCAGGGTACCAAAGTTAATATCATTTAGTAGACATTCCTGAAACCTAATGGGATGAAAGTTGTGAGTGGAATTGAGGACTGTAATCGAGGACTATAATTTATTCAAAAGAAAGAGACCAGAGAAAAGAGAAGAAGATGATCAAGAGTTGGAAAGATGAATTTAGTGAGAATCTCCCAGCCTGGATTCCGGCAAAGGTTACAAATGGTGGTGTTTTTTTATCAGATGCTGATTATTTGGGGACGGGGGGCATCGTTAAGCCTCTCAGAGCCACCTGACACGGATAGCCATATAAGGGGACCCATTGTCGGTTAAAACCATCAACGCTCAATCCGTGGTTCACGTTCAGACGTCAGACCCGTATGGAAGCGAGCGTCGCGTCCGGTGTTAAAATACGGTTATTTCTGCGTTTATTTCAAGGCACAGAAGGCTTATTTTTGTGTTTTTGCGCAAATAGCTTCTGCAAACTTTTGGCTTCGGTTCGGCCGCCCCTTTCCAGTCACCCTCGGGGCTCTTCAGAACCCCCCAATTTCCTGTTCTTGGCCGTGTGAACAGAGCTGGAGTTAAAGCCGGCCGCGTGAGGAGCGAAACAGACCCTCAGCCTACCGGGAAAATCAACCGGGCGATCCTTCTTCACGTGAAGGCTCTGCTCCGCTGCCCTGTGCAAAAATTAGATAATTGGTCAGAAGCGGTAAAAATACCCCGATAATTAAGAGCTTCGGAAACCAGGCTGTACCGATGGTTAAAATAGGACGAAGCGCTCCGGTCGTCGGGGTGCTCGAGTTCATTTCTTCTGCTTTCTTGGTTGTCGTGCAAGGTTCTTTCTCTTTTCCAGTCTGAAGTGTGGTCAGTAGATAAAGTGCCAAGAGGAGGGTCTTGAGACAGAAGGACGAAGTGGAGCGGGTGAAGCGCGTCGCCCCCGAGAAATTCCTCATTTAATAGCCAACCAATTCAATGCGCCGTTCGTTGGCTCTGGAAGGAGTCCGTAAGTCAGTGTTTCTCGACCTTGACCACTTTGCGGTGGGTGGGCTTCTGTCCCTAGAATTCTCCAGCCGGGTTGGAGACAGTTGACTGTTTGAAGGGACTATATTAGAGGTAGTCCTCGAGTTACGACCATAGTGGAAACTGCCCCTTATCATTGCAAGTCGTAATGGTTGTAAAACGGGTCAGTCGCCAACCTGATTTTATGACATTTGTTGTGGCGGTCGTTAAGTGAATGCCGTGGTGGTTAAGCAAGCCCATTGGTCACTATGGCACAGTTTTGCCAAAACCCAGAAGTACTGAGGGTTTTCGCCAAAACACAGTCATGTGGGGCACTGTGAATGTGGCCATGTTGCCAAGCTCCCAAGGTGCAGTAATGCGACGGCGGGGCGGGGGCCGGCGACCATCAGAATTTGGGATCTGTGTCGTAAGTCCCCTTTTTCAGGAAGGTCGTAACGCCAAACAGTCACTAAGTGACTGGTCGTAAGTCAAGGACTGCCCGTACGGTCTTGCCATGTTCAGAGAAGAGATCTGTGGCTGAAGAGCACTTTTTGTCACACAAAGCACCTTGTCAGGTGCTGTAAAGCATGGCTTTGTGGGCCTTCTAAGTACAGTACAGAGATCCTAGACCTCATTAATGTAATAAAGAGTGTAAAAAGCCCTAAATCTCTCCTGGAAGACAATTTTATCCAGTCTTGTTAACTGTGATGTTGTGAATAAACCTAGTCTGCAAAGAATAACACTACTGCATTCCTGAGAGGGCTTGTTTCCTTTAAAAAACTTTTTCATTGCCCTTGTTTCTTTTTCTTCTTGATACTGAAAATTTGAATTATACTCGCTCATTTTGCTTTGTGTAAACGTATCCATAGTAACAAGGACATCTAAATTATTATTGTACGGTTGATCGTTCCTCATTGAAGGCACCGTGCATATTTCTAAAATACTGTCTCCAACACGGCCTCCAAGATCATAAAGCAAAAGAAAAGCTTTTTGCAAATCAACAACCGTACAAAGAAAAACTCTGACTTTATCATCACTTTTAAGATTGCCAAGTTCAGGAAACTGCTGTTTTATTTATTTATTTCCTGCCTATCTAATTACTGTTCACTTTGAGCTGCAGATCTAAATATATAAACAATTTAATTGCAGTATGTGTTTCTCTCGGTCCCGGTTTTTTTTTTTTTTTTTGATGTTGTCTGGTTTGAGAGCCAGAATAAAGTCTGAGTGAAAATGGACTGTGCAAATTCTGGGTGTAGACAGCACAAATCACATTTTTAATTGTTCGGGTTTTAAAGGCAACCCCCTCTCCAAAAAAAGCCTCACCAGCCCCACCTTAGGTTTCATTTTAGATCCATCATGCCTGTTCCTTCCCTTCCCTTCCCTTCCCTTCCCTTCCCTTCCCAAATCTCCAAGGTCTGGACTGTGAAAAGGAAAATTCCCCATTTATGAGTGAGAGGACACAATCCGCTTGCGGAGAGACCACAAGGTCCTGCCAACCAAAGGTTTGAGAGTACAAACCACATTTAAATACCAATAGAAGGAAATATTTAACAACCCAGGATTGAATTGTGGAGTCCTTGGTGCTCTCTGAGCTTGGTGGTTTTCTTACAGTCATTTCATTACCCAACTACGTAAGGTCATCAGTGCCAGCACTGAAGTAGCACTGAAGATGCTACCTAGTTGGGTAATGAAATGTCTGCAAGAAAATATTTTCATCTGCAAGGAGAGCTTTGAAACTTTAATGCCGTTTGCTCCTCTAGCCTAGGATTGCATTGGGAAAAGATGGACAGCCCTCTCTCCTTTGTTTCAGTGTTTCTGCTTCCTAACCTAACATAGAAGGTTAACCTGTCGTCCGTTGTACTACTTACATACAGCTTATCTTATGTGCTGAATTCTGAAGTATCCTAAACCACGGGAGCTGAAAAGCAGCCAATCTGCAAAGCACCAAACTGATTAGATTGACAAGGTTGCTCTGTGCAGATGTTATCTGTGCATGAATGCGCAGGGGATCTTGGTATAGTTTCTGCTTTTTGGGATATGTTTGGCAAATAATGTCTTTAAGGGCTGGCATAGCTTAGATTTGGTTTAAAGGGATAGACAGAGTAGGAGGGGAACCATTTGTTAAATTGAAGCAGGCACAAGATCTGCCAAAATCAAAGCAGATGATACTGTATTTTCTCCTAAATTAAGGGCAGAAAGGCCGGAAAAACTAGGTTTTTCCTAGATTGGTTTGCCAATCTCCCCCGCTGGTTCCTTCCTTTGGTATTTGATGTGCCCCTTGAAGAGACAGTCATTTCCAGACAAAAGTCTCAGAGATGGCACATGACGATGAGCAGCTATGTATGGGTCAAATTCCTACCTGGTGCATTTTTCAACAGCTGGTGGAAAGGTGAACATTCATTATTTGTGTGATCCATTCATTCCCAGACATGCAACTGGACCTGACTTTTTGATAAGTGTTAAAAGCTGTTCCTTTTTCAAGGTATCTCGGCTTCTAACGAGGAATATTTAGCAACAATTTGTTATTTCTATTATGGTTTAATGATCTTAATGTAGGTTTTAGGCTTATTTGTAGATATTGCAATTTTTGAGGGTTGTATTGTATTCCAGCCCGACTTGATCAGATCAGACAATCTAGAAACAATTTAAATAAATGAATGTGACCGGAATAGAACACTTTTTGGACTCTCCCCCATAAGCTGAAGGACTTGATGATCCATGTCCTCCTATCAGATTGGCGAAGAAAGCTCGTCTAAGATAGCTTTTGTTCAGAGTGCATAAGGAGGCTCTTTGAGTCCATTTCCCTGGTATATTCAGATAAGCATGGATAGACTAACCATTAAATTTCCACTGTTAAATTCAAACCTCTTCGTTTGGACCTGATTAGAATGTGTTGCAGAAATCTGCATGCTGGCAAGTGTACACACTCAGCGGTGCTTGAGTTTTATTCCGCTGCTTAATAGACAGCAAGAAAGGTAATTCTCGTGGCTTCAATAATTTGACTCTCTGCGAAGAATGAACGTGTGGGTGTGTATGTGTCTTCAGTACCAGTCTGTTCTTCCATCTCCAGAGAACTCCGTTCACCAAAAAATGCTCCCATCCCCATCACGCACCCTGAATCTAGTTGGTGGTTAGTCACCAGTAATGGGCTTTAGCCCCTTGATCGAATTGCCAAACCAGTGCCAACTTTCATGTGTTGGTTGGCAGTCACCTTGACTAGTTATCTGGCCACCTTTGTGGTGGTTCCTTTTTTCATTATATTTGCTTAAAAAATGAACATCAAAACTACAGTGATCCAAACAGAGTTGGAGCTATTGCAGATAAAGGAAATGGGCTGGTGTTGTCAGGTCCAAAGAACCAAGAATGACACGTGGAGTTATTTCTGAGCAGATCCTTTGTTGTTGTTTGCCTACAAACAGAAATCTTGCCTGACTAAAGCATTCATTTGTTTGTTCGTTCATTCATCAGATTTATTTGCCACCCTATTCACGATATGTGACTCAAGGCAGCTCACATTACAAAAAGTAAAAAATACAAGTATCACACACAAATACAAAAATCAAATTATTATTATAGATGTACCCCTTCCCTTCCCTTCCCTTCCCTTCCCTTCCCTTCCCTTCCCTTCCTCCCTCCCTCAGTTTGTTCTTTTCCCCCCTTCCCTTCTTGGATTTGTTCACCAAGGGATGTTCCTTTCTCTCCTTGCCCAGTTATGTTTGAGGCATTCTAAACATCCGATGGGGTTAATTGACATCCTAGCAGAACACAGCTTGACAAGATCTGCCTGGCACTTGTAAAATAGTCTGGGAGCTTACATCCATCTTCACATAATTGCCCCAAAGATTGCAATTGACCCCACTTTACTTTGCAATTGGAATTACAAGAAAGATGACAAATGGGTTTAGCCGAGGCTTACTGGTCCTCAGAGAAGGCACCAACAGGTTTTCCCCTGAAAAGAAACACGTTGAGATGATTTTTTCAAAAATCCTTTGGAATTCTTGCTTATGCCCTGATTGACTCAAGGGATAGAAACTTATTTTCCATGGCAGAGATGAACGAGCTTTGTTTTGCATAGTTCAAGGCCATTCAGGTGAAGGAAAATTAATTTAACTGCTTGCAAGGAAGGCCAAAAAATCTATTTTTCTCCAAAAGATTAAGCATTTTGCTTTGCACTTGGGCTCATGCTCAGAAACATTTGTGGGTGCAATTTTATGCACTGTAAGTGAACCGCCTTCATTTCTTAACTGGAGTATTGGTTTTCCTGTGTTTGATTTATGGTGTGCATTGGTTTTATTCTCCATTCAGCAGCTGGGACATTGGGAAGGATGAAAGTTGCGACGGACGTTTAGCCACACACTGACAGTCCTGGTGGTTGTCACTCAGATTGCTGAGAGAAGGCTAAGGCTGCTAACATGGCCAGGTCTTTGTACATATGCAATCCTGGCATGCTGCAAAGGGCTTGCCCCTAACCTTTACTAGCCATTCCAGTTAGAAAAATAAAAATATTGATAGTCCTTGACATATGACCACAGTTGGGACCAGAATTTCCATTGCTGAGCAAGGAGGTTAAGTGAATTGCACCCAATTTTATGACCTTTTTTGTCACAGCTGTTAAGCAATTCACTGTAGCTCTTAAGTAAATCATGTGGTTGTTAAACAAATCTAGCTTCCCACACTGACTTTGCTTGTCAGAAGCCAAGCTGGGAACATTGCAGATGGTGATCACATGACCCCCGATGTTGCAACCGTGCCAGTTGCCAAGAGCCCAAATTTTGATCATGTGACCATAAGGATGCTGCGATGGTTGTAAGTGTGAGGATTGGTTGTAAGTCACTTTTTTCAATGCCATTGTTACAGTTGCTAAATTAATTGTTTTAAGTCGAGGACTACCTGCAGTGAGCAGTTGTAACTTCATATTTTATTTGAATTGTGCCTAACTTCATATTTTATTTGGAAGTGTGCCTATCTCTCTGCCCAGAAAAGAAAATACAAAAGTAAGCATGGGTTAAGGAAAGCAACCTGAATGAGCTACAGAAGGTGGCATAAATTTTCTTTTTTAAAACAATTTTTGAATTGATGAGTTCCTCTAATTCAGCTTTTATGATAATAAATGCTGGCAGTGAGCATTCCAACATATACCCCCAACTGTTAAAACATGTGGCCCATCCCTGTGCTGGAGGTTTAACGCAAACCTTAATGGGTTTGCAAACCTCCTTTGAATGCAGAAATGTCCAGGTTCATTTCTGGGAATTTCCATGAATGGTTAGACACAGCTATCAAGGTTCAAAAGATCCTGGCTTGGTTAGTTAGAGCAAAAGGGTCTCCAGAGGAGGAAAGACTTACTCATAAGCAAGTCCCCTACCTTAAGAGCAATTGAATGTCTTCTCTGTAGCTGAGCTTCAACGGGGCTGTGAGAACTTTAAAGGTTTTCAGTCTCAGACCATCCTTGCTTTGTAGCCTTTGACCCTTCGTTGAGCTTAATCTTGGATCTTATGTTGGCTGAACATTTGCAGCTTCACCTCAAATCACTCAAACCACAATGATTATGATTAGGCAATCAATTCAACCAAGTTAAAGACCTAGATCTAGACTCACACAACATGCTAGGCTTAATATTAGTGTGGGGTGTTTTTGATGGCATAGCAAGTTACAGGGACCCAGCTTGTTTAATTAGAATTCAGTATACATGTGAACCCAAACCATGAATTCACTGAGTAACTTGACTGTGTGGTTTGAAGCGGGTCAGCCTGTATATTAATGTCCCACAATTTCTTCTGAAAGAGTGAACTGCAGGAAAGTCATATATGCCAACTGAGGAAGTCCTCACATTTGAACAAACAAGATGATGTTTTGATTCCCATCAAAGTTTCCAAATTGCTTGCTTTCCTCAGTTATTAGGGGAACCTTCTGCTCTTTCCTTTCTTGCTTCTGCTTTGTTCTTTCTTCGGGTTCTGGCCACCATCCTGACATTTTTATTGTCCTTTTCCTGGACAATTCTTTCAGGTTCCTTGAAGCTGAATCAGGCAGATATAATGAGGGAAGTCTCTAAATATTCTGAGCAATGTTTTTTTTAAAGTTCCATCCTTGTCCTCAGCTCACTTTTCAAAAAGCAAATTATCTCCACTGAAAATCTTGCTATTTCTCCTGGAATGCGGTTACTACATGGCCAAAAATCAAGGCTGTAGAATATGCTAATCAGATCAGGATCTAGCAAAACTAGGAAGGAGTTCATTGAGACAAACTAGCCAATGTTTCCTTCTCTTTAAAGAATCTCAGGGAAGCAGACTCTGGTTTAGTGAGGTATGTGAACCAATTCTCTGTCTTATACACAGATTGTAGAATCCAGTCTTGCGGAAGATCTGTTTCCCTTTCTTATGACTGTTTAGAAAACCTTGTTTAGAAGAGTTTGGGGATACAAAAGGCTTGATGTGCTTGCTGATTTGTGGTTCTGTTTAATCACACTGAATTTTTTATTGCTAGAGGATGTTTTAATTGCTTTAATGGCTGTTGGCCTTTAATGACTTTTAACTTATTGCCCTGAATAGACTTGAGTTCTTTATCTTCAAAGGAAAGGCAGGTAATAAATGAGTGAATGCCAGAATTTAAGGCAAACAAATACTTCTCACACGCACACATATATACTGTATGCTCTTCTAATTCCAAGTATGTTCAAGAATACCAAAGCACATGAGTTGAGAGATTCCATTTTTATGTTCCAATGTGCCAAGCAAATAAGTTTGCCTGGCTGAATCTTGTGGTTCATTGGTCCTGTTTTAGCATCTCCCTGTGGAATCCAGAAAGTGGTTCTCATAATTCAAGACCACTGCGTTATCCATTGTAAGACAAGTAGGAGAATTCATAAATAGAGTTAATTACTCAGCCAATTATTTTGCCTCCAGATCTGTCTGTCACGCCATAAGCGTCTCTCTCCTTGCCTGTTTATTCCTGTAACTGTAGATTCTCAGTTTTTTTTCTCAATGGCCATAAAGTTTTATTCTCTTTCTAAGTATTTCTTCTCATTTCACTAACAATAAACTGCACAGTGCAATAAGATATTAGATTTTATCTGCCCTTTTAATATTTCTTCTTTTGGCATGACACCACTTGTCTTTTGCAAATATGCCTTCACTTGCCCATTTGATTTTGATGTAGATTCCTCCTTGATTTCAAACCATAGAAGTATTCTCTGTTCCCCACTTTATTTTAGATTAAGTGTTTGTTTATTTATTTAATTTATATGCTGCCGAAATCCGGAGACTCTCGGTGGCGAACCAAAAAAAATTCTTAAAAACATTTAAAATAAATAAAAAATAAAATAAAACCTTAAAATAAAAATAAGAAAACCTGGCAGACTAGAGAGGTGGGCTAAAAATATTTCATATTTAAAAAAGGGGGGTGAGGATGGCTAGGAATCCATCAGCCACCTCCAAGATGATG
>JANHZU010003623.1:4703-21352 GCA_032468055.1 Acrochordus granulatus
TGATGCAGCTGATGGGCAGTTCTGGGCACTGGAATCCTAACACATCTGGAGTGCTGAGGGCAATATTTCAGCTGCTTGGCTGGTACTGATATTTCAGAGCAATACAAGCTTATTTGACAGCATTAAGACCATAGAAACCTGTACATGTCCATCTACCTTTTTTCACAGAGAACTCTTCCCGCCCCACAGACAATTCTAATGCACAGCCATTTGGGTGATCTCATCTAACAATCACATTCTTTGTATGCAAATATTTAATTTAAAAAAATACACAAGCAGATTAACAAATATAATTTTTTAAAGAAAGTGCCACAATCTTTACAGAATTATTTCTGGCTTAGCTAAACTTGAAGAAAACCACCCACCACTCCCCCAAGTACAGGGACAGGAGTCTGGTACCTTGGGCTCCCTCTGCTTCCGACCCATTCAATGCAAGAGCTGAGGGAAAAACAATTTACTTTTGCTAAAAATGAAAGCCATATCATACGGAAAGGTGTGCACTTGGCTCTTTCCTGGCACCCAAATGTCCTCAAGGCCTCTAGAAGTTGGCTCCTCTCCAGTAGGAGAGAGAAAGCCAACGACCTCCCCTGGTGTTGGCCATGACCCTTCTCCCTCCAGTTGTTCAAGATGCCTGTTTTACTTTCAAGGTGCAGCATCCTCACAGGTAGAGGTGAAGGGAAACAGACATTCCCTGAATTGCTCTTGAAGTACCACACAACCTTTAGCCTCCCAGTCCTTGCATGCACCTCAGGTTGAGGCTGTGCTGTAAAAACACCATCTCTGGTCAAACACTTTTTCTCTGTCCTCTGAGGAGTTGTGGGCATAGAAAACCTTTAATGCTATCATATGCGACTAGAATTGGGGGATTGCTCCCTTAGGTGCAAATAATGCAACCAATGGACAATTCACTGACCAAAGACATCCTCTCCCCTCTGGACAGATCATAAATGGCTGCTCAGTTCAGCATGCCAGTAAAATACATTTGTACAATCAGGGGTCGATGACTTTCAAATGTCTTTCAGGCAATCCCACAGGTCCTCCATCCCAGCAGCATGGCAGAAAATGCTTACCAGAATGCAGAGAAGGGTCCATTTGCCCCCTTGTCAAACTAGATGAGAAATCTCTTTTTCCCATTTTAAATAACATTCTTTGGTAATGTTACCAACACATTCTTTCGGTCAAAATTGCAGCAAGTGAACACAGAAATAGCTTAAACTTTTACAAGGTGCTTTAGACAAAATATAACTCAGAATTCCAGTAAAACTAAGGGAGAGAACTGGAAAATGTTTTTCCAAAAGAAAAAGAGAAAACATACATATAGGCATCTTTAACTGTAGAAAGTCTAGCATTCTTAAGCACATATATCCCACATCAAAACTAAAACACAGTAAATCCCAAATCTGTGATACAGAGCTATTGTCATCAGAATTGTGATGTTGTCTAGAGCCAAACACACAAGTCCCTTCTTTGTAAAATGGGAATAGGCCTTTCCTTCACTACATGGCCTCATTCATTTTTTCCAATTGCCAAATGAACAAGACCAAATATGCCCCAGTCGCCCTATCAAGGGTAAAGGACAGGAGACAGCCCCTGCTGACTGGGCACCAAAGAAGAACCTCCATGCTTTTGCCACCCCAATTTAGACAGTCCATTTACAATCCTGTAAATTGTAAAAATCACTTTTAGAGTGATTTGGGTTTGGCAAATGACTTCTCCCATCACTAAAGGCAATTTTCATATGGCAGAATAGAATGTACTTCAGCGTAAGTACATTTTAAAAAATGCTTAATAATTTTAATGCATAAACTGAAAATACTAAAAATATGGACTGATGCCTACAATTCTGTAAATGCTTTTCATAATTCATAAGCTTTTTTCCCTTTTCCCACCACAGCAGTAGTCCACTGTTAATGAACTGAAAAAAGTAAAGATTTAACTCCCAGCCACTACTAATCCATTCTCTAATATTTACATGGCACTCATTAAAAAAAAGATCTGAATGTATCTTCCAGAAAGACAAAGCTTCTCTTGGACTTGATGCACATTGGAAGATTGCTTGATGTTGAAGAGACAGATGAGAAATCATGTAGAAGTAACCATAAATGAATAAGCTTGGGGAACTTGAAGGATTAGCAACTTCACTGTGGTATCAAAAACATGAGCAGCCATGCTAGATTGTAGCAGGTGGCACTTTGGTTGCACCTGGATCTTGAAGACGTCAGAGGGAAATCCTCTGCCATTTTGCAGCAGCTTAGCATGAAAGATGTATGTTGCCCTTGAATTCCAAGAAGATTTTCAGAAGATTTGAACGTGGGAGAACAGTATCTCGAAGCCAAGTACAGCATGCGTTTATAGGGAATTCCACAGACACTTCTCACAGCCAGCTCTGTGGAAGGCACATCACAAATACAATGCAGTGGAGGAAAGCTGAGTCAACAGACTGCACTTCGAACTAATCACAGGTGGATTTTTCTGAACTGTTTGGGTTATTCAAGAAGATAAGTGCTTTCATAATTTCTGCACAACTTTTGATGCTGTCGTTCTCAGTCTTTCATTCCTAGGGGTTCCTGAGACACAATTTTTAAAATGAACTTAATTTTGAGTCTAAAGGGAAGGAGGGTTAAAAGTACAATTCATCAAGCTTGCTGTACGTGGGAGGCAGATGTTTTCAAACCACGCATCCAAGTGTAGATTCTTATTTTAAAAAGAGTTTCATTGTGACTTACAAAACCTCTTGAGACAGCATGAACAAGATTCAGGCATGCCCAAACATTCATAGCATCATCAACAACGTCAACAACATTTCCACAGTGCAGGAAACAGGAACATAGTTCTGAGTCAACCATTCTTTCCAATTATGGTTTCTAACAGTCAAAAAAATTAAAAGGTAGCTAAAATATTAATTTTAGCAATGCAATGGACAGCATCACTCAAAAGCATCAGCTAATTCAATGCATTGCTCTTTTATTGTTCTTGTTTCTGCAGACATGAGACTGAACACTAATCATTTTAACTTTGCATCACTCGAGATCTAACCTTGTTTTTTTCCTTTAGCTGAAGCCTGGAGTGCGCTGGTGCAGATCCATCAACAACACAGAAATGGCCAGGTTATTTATGAACATAAGCGTCAGATCAAAATGACCCAAGGTGGGCAAGCTTCAAACTCAGAGCAAAACATCTTGAAATCATAGCCGATAAAGAATGGAGCTTGGCATCACAATGCCTATGCAGTTTTCCAAATGTTTGATCCTAATTTCATCTTTGTTATTCTCAACAGATGTCACCTTGTGCTAAAAAGTGGTACCTAATGGGAGAATAAATCAAGATAATGTTCTCATTGCAGCCAATGGACTTTTCATACATTCAGGTATCTAAGGGCATATTCTGAATTTTTCTGTCAGCAAAAATGCCCAAGTAGATCTTTTTTTCTGAAAAAAAAAATCCCAATCCAGCAAGATGGCTTCTTTGAATGTTTGGATACCATGTCATGGGATTTTATGGTAAGTGATATCATGGTACAGCTGAATTAGAAAATGGGGCTTCTTTTTCTATAAAATGTAATTTTGGGAGGACGGCTCCATTACCTTCTTGGAAAATGCAGTCTCTCTGTTCAACAGAAAGTGAAGTTTTCTAGCAGTGCAATAGTTACAAGGAACCAAAGTTAATTTTTTTAAAAATTTGTCCTGGGGAAGGCTAGGACAAAGTGTGTTGGATGTTCCCAGGAAGGGTCACTGGTTTGTATGATTTTTGAGTCCATTGCTGCCATACAGTGAAAAGCTATTAATCCAAGAAAATTTCTGAATGACATGCAATGAGAGGTAGAGCTAAGCTGAGACTAACAGAGATTGGGAGTGGGGTGAAGGTATGAATGGGAATGGATATGACTGAAAACTAAAGGTTATAGCCTTTATAGTTATAACAGACAGAGAGAGAGAGAAAGAGAGAGAGAGAGAGTTTATGAAAAAGATAAAAAAGCTCACAACTGGAATGTGTTCACATTCATTGGGCAAACATTTTTACTTCTGGCTCATGGTCCACAGAAGAAGAAAGGTGAAGAAGTGGTTGCTGCAAAAGAGCCCCCAACATTTCTGGGCATTGGGAAAGTTGCTGAACTTCTAGCCCTTTTTAATCCTCCAGGCCATTCTTGTGAGTGCAAGAACCTTTGCACGAATTGGACACTTAGACTTAAGGAACTGCTGCTACAAGCATCTTCAAAGTTATGTAGAGAGACTGGCCTTCTACAATAGCCGTTGCATGCTCAGCTCCTCAGGTCTGTTTAAGAGAGTCCTGGATGGCTCCATGAAACTGAAGGTCTATGTGGTGGGAACACGATGGCTGTCTGTGCATAGTTGGAGCAATGATGGGATGTCTTGAGCCCAACTGCATGTGCAAATAAAGCCCTGTCTGAAACCAAACTCTAGCAAATGCCCACAAAGGAGAGTCAGCATGCTTCCCTTTGTTTTCCTTTCTTATGTTACAATCATTTGTATCAACTACATTCTCTCTGTCTGCTTTGGGGTACTGGGTTTACGTATCTCTTTTACTGTTTTCAGACATACTGCAGAATTTTCTCAAAGATGAGTAGCCCATCTGAAAAAGGTTATGCAAGAACTGCTGAAAATATCCAAGATACACACGTGCGCTCACACACAGAGCCCCTATATGAAATTCTTCCCTTACCCCAACATTTAATAACTTGCTTGCCATTGGTTAGAAAAAAACAGCAGCAGGGAGAACCACCAGAAAAGCAGTTCTGTATGTTTTCAGAACCAAAGTTTCTCCTGGTTGTGCAGGGCCACCAAAACCACAGTGGGGAATGCGTAAGCACATAAACCAGTGCCACCAGGCACCATGCCACAAGATGTGAAGAGGAAGTTCACGCACACAACAAACCACTGAAGTTGGCAAATGTCCAGACAGATCTCTCAATGAAGGCAGTTTGGGGAAAAGCAGAAAACAAAAACCTGAAAGAGGGCCCAGCAAAGAATTCTTTGTGGTTACTGTGCATCTGTGAAGACACGCAGTATTCCAAGGCACTGCAGTGCAGGAGTCCAGAGACCCCAGGAAAGGAGGTCTTCTGCCTCTGGCCATCACTGAGTGTGGAAGTAGATGGGTTTCACTTTTCCAGAAAGGATCTTGGGGACCTGCACCGAGATGATCTCAGCCATCATTTCAGGATAGTCGACGCTCACCATATGTGACTTCACCAAGAGATCAAATGTAAACTGATGCAGTTCTCTGGCGATCTAAAGGAAGAAAAGGGAGGTGGTCACATGGAATCTTTCCAAGCAAGTTTTTTCAGGCACTGGAGACTCCAGACTTCTGGGGACCTTCTGCCTCTGCTAACTGGCACTGAGGACAACTGGGGGCCACCAAGAGTTCCAAAAGAGAAATGTATGTTGTTGCTTCAGAGAGGAGGGAGAAGGATACCTAGCGATTCCTCAGAATTCCCACCAATTGTCCTGGTGGTCTTGTAAGGTCATTCTATTCTCCCAGCAACCAAAAAATGCACAAGATTCTAGCTTTCTTTTTTGTTTTGATGGAACCTCTGGAGCTACATGGCAAGCAGTGTTCTACATCCTTTTCTTCTCACAGTCTGAACCCCACCATCAAGGCACAGAGCTCATCTTCAGATGGTTTTGATGACTTTGGAACAGGCCAAGTCATTTTGCTTTGTGCCCAAGTGCTGCACTAGAATGTGGCCCAACGTGATGATGTCCACGGAAGAAGAGGCACTGCCTAGTGTCCCTCTGTCCTCTCTCAAAGCTAAAGGATCTCTTGCACCTTATGCTCAGAATCCCTCCCTCCTGTCCCACTTTGCCATTCCCAGTGTCAAATTCAGACAGAATTTTCTTTTCTTCTTTGAACCTTTGAGAAGCCACAAGGTTTGTGATGGGGCTGCATAAAACACCTCCTTCTTTTCTTTCCCACCATCCCTTCCACATGCCACTTTCTAAAATATTAATGTGAAATAATTCCAGAGATTTTACACTTGCTTTAGAGGCTGAATGTTCCCATGCCCTTCATTAGCACATCAAACCTTCGAAGAACCCCTGAAGCAGTGACCATCATCCATGTGGCCTATGGATCTCGTGCAGAAAAGGTTGTTCACCATCTGGTTGGCAAGTAGCTTCTTTAAGGAGATGCTGACAGGTGTGGTGAACACAGCCATTCCAGGTCTGGAGCCTCTTTTCTGTTTCAGGTCTAATTAGCTGCAAATCCCTAATTTGGATGATTTTTGGCTTTTCAAATTCAGTTTAAGGGCTGAGTCTCTTTCCTTACTCTCACTTTTGTTTAATAAACAAGCAACAATTTGATGTACCACTGATATGCGATTTCTTTTTCACCGCGATATTCCCTCAATTGCATGGAGGCACCAACCTGTCCTTGTTTATGGGGCCAGCATCTGGAAATGCTCCATGTGCCCCTTTCTAAATATAACTGTGGCTAGTGACTCATTAAGATGCATGTTCCAGTCCCACAGAAAATTAATGGAGTTTCTCCAGGAAGCATCCCTGGCAGAGGGCATTTGAACATGATGGTGGGTTTGGCTCTTGGCCAAAGAAGCAACACTAAGCAAGAATTAAAGGAGAGTAACACTTTTTCCAAGCTGTATGTGGCTGTTCAGTGATGTACCAGAAGCCACAGTAGTTGGCTTCTTGTGCCAGAATAATTAAACTTTCTTCTAAATTTAAATTTAATTTAGTTAATAGAATTAGTCACATCCAGTTCAGTATTTAATAACTTTCCCTCTTCTCTCACACTGAAAATATTAATGCAGCAACAACTTTGTCTACAACGATTAAAGTGGCACAGAAATTTATCTATACACTTCTGGAGCTTTCTGCAGGCTGAACCCAAGAGGCTCTGGGTCTTGAGGTTTTTACATTGTCCACAAATCTGAAGGGCACCCCACTTGGGGTATCAAAGACAATGTCACTGACTCCAAGAGGATTTTATGACTTATTTGGATTTGTGTTTTCCTTCTCCTGAGCCCCTTGTTGGTCTGGGCAGATATTGCCACCAAACTCTGCACACTTACAGGCTGCACAGAGTCCAGGAGCTTTGTGAGCTGATAGAAGCGACGTGAGCAAGAGGTGGGGTTCTTCCTTTTGCAAGCAATGATACGGTCAAGCTCCTTGATGTAGTTCATCCGAAGTTCATCAAAAAACTTCTGATTCTTCAGGCCATCTACTGGAACTGATACAAAACAAAAAGAAGAAACAAAATAAAAGGTACAGAAGCAAAGCAAAGAAGAGCCTTAGGAATACTGGACGGTGTCTTCACCCCTTTGGTCGAAGGTGAAGGAGTCTCCTCACTTACAGAAGTACAATCTGCAGCAGTGGCAGCGGCAGTTGATAAAGCTTATTTGGAGGTTGTAGGTTCTTAAAGAAATCTTGCCCGCTAGCAGAGCGATCCTCCTCTGCTGCGGATTATTTAGAGAAAAAGACAAGCAATGAAAATGCTACAGCTTACTAATACTGAAGAGGAGCAGGGCCTTCATACAGAGAAATTCTTGAGGAGTAATCTGAAGCCATCCAAATTCTTGAGAAAGATGTCTCATTCTGACACACTGACTATACATTCGGGATTTGTGCATCCGGTATCTAGGAGAAGGAAGGAAGATGACAGACACCAACAGGAGATAATCAGCTTACAATCACACCAGTTTGTCTTTCTTAGAAGATTCCACACACTTCATTGCTATTCACTATCTGAGAAATTTCTAAATGTTACCATTTCAGTCTTGATGACAATTTAGTGTCCCGGACTGCTTGAAAAACACAATGGTCAAAATTTGTAACAAGAGACACCATGAGCCTGTTCAATGCAAGTCATCGGAAGGGAGGATCAGTCGATGATGCAAGGAGCTGATTCTCCTCTCTCCACAAAGAACATTGCCCAGTGTTCCCAAGTATTAAGCTCTAACCCAGTTCAGCCCCCTTCAGAAAAAATCACAAATCCCTCCCTGGAATTACTATTTGGTCCTACCACAAGTTTCATGTCATATGAAAAAACTATAGTATGGAAACACTGATGCTCCTCTGTTAACACCCCACACTGGAATATTAATTCCAAAACAACATTTCCCATTCTTTTGCTAGGACCAAGAAGCTTCTCTTACTCAATCTGCAGTTTATTCCTGCTGATCTTACCATCCACTGAGTCACACTGAATCTTTTCTATCAACTTTGTTTGAGTAAGGTTGACTGAAAAGAGAGTGCTTGGGTTATAGATACACATATGTCGCCAAAGGAAGAAAAAGCCAAATGAGGAGATGTGGAATCTGTCAACTATAGGTACCCCAGGCAGCCTGAGGAATGCTTTATCTCCTTTATTTCTGTTTGCATGCACATTTGGACACCTGAGGTTCTAAACAAGTTTTATCTTTGCTTCCTTTCAGATCTGAAACAGATCTGAACTCATCTCAAGAGATACCAAGTCACTTAATGGGCAAAAGTCATGGAGAAGCTTTGGGGAAATTGTCATATGCTGCTTCTGCCTGAGATGAGTCAGGAAGGAACTTTCCTGATAGGAAGATGGCATATCTTCCTCATGCATGTAAATACAGGAAGTTCTAGGAAGAAAATGGTGATCAAGAAAGGAGCAAACAGATCCAAGATTGACTGATGTCAAGAGAAGAGAGGCAAGCAGGGCACAGTTTTCCAAGATAGGGCTACTATCCTTTTATGTTTCAGAAAGAACCAGAATTTTGGCAAGAAAACTGTATCATATTTATGCACAATACAGAACATAAAAAATATCCGCCCAAAACATAGAATACCTAGAGTCACCTCTAGATGAGACAAGTTTAATAAATGAAAAAGAACGCAGAATTTTGCAATCTGCATTTAATACTGGCAAATGGGAAAAATTGCTGGAATCCAACTGATGTTTTGAATTAATGCTGTTTCTGCTAACAGAATGTGGCTGGAAATCCATGGAAAGAAAGCTCTTAACCTCCATCCCTTGCAATAAGCAATGTGAGTTGGAGCCCTCTCTTCCTCTTCCTGAGCAGAGAAGGGATGGTGGATAAAAGGGGATTCTGTGCTCAAAACACCTTTTCACTTCAATTGTAACATCCACATAAATCTATTAACTGACTATAATCACAGGGAGGTCTCTGTGGGAGCACAGAGGACAAATGCATGTGGTGTCATTATGTTGAGGCTGGGGGTGTGGGCTGCTGTGCTGACAAGGGAGATTTTTAAATATCTGTTGAGGCTGGGAGTGGGCAGACGTGCATGTTAAGTGGACTTGTTTACTGACTTGTTAAGCTTGGTTTATGCTTCTCCTTAACTGCATGTAGGCGTTGATGCATACCTATGCAGCACAGGGGGTTTTGGGTAAGCAGAGGTTGCAGATGGTCAAACATGCACACATCCCAAATCTCAACTGTGTGTTGTGCAGAGATGCACATCCTGCACGTTGATTGGTTGATTCCTGCTGGGAGGCAGGCAGAAAATAACTCTTGTTGCTTGAATGCCCCCTAGCAGGAACGTTCATGTTCACAGGAGTATGAATGGGACAGTTGTGCAACTGTCTCCAAATGGCAGACGTGTATGGTCGCATATGCACAGTTGCAAAAAAGCATAATACAGCCTTTAGGAAGTGATCACATCTTTCCTCCTTTTTGCTAAATGCACATGCTCTGAGCCACAATTTGAGTGACAAATTAGTAAAGTGGCTCCTCTTCTGAACACGGACAGAGGAGAGGAGAGGAGAGGAGACGAGAGGAGAGGAGAGGAGAGGAGAGGAGAGGAGAGGAGAGGAGAGGAGAGGAGAGGAGAGGAGAGGAGAGGAGAGGACTTTCTGGAGATTGAATTGGGAGTCTGAAGTCTTGGGAGTTTTATCTCTTGAATGCCTTTCACTTAATTTACGCTGTTTACACAGCAAGAGAGGAGAGTTCTGTTGTGAGATTTCCCACGTGAGCTCACTCATTGCGATCAGGAATGTCGACCTGCCGCCTGTATGGGAATGGAGTAAACTGCATGAGAGAGGAGAGTCGGCAGAACGCACATGCGTGCTTGCCATGTCGGCAGAACTCTCATACGGAGTTGCCACCTGTGCAAAAATGGAGTAAAGCACGTGGTAGAGTGGTAGAACACGCACTTGTGTGCACTAGCTGCATCGGCAGAACTCTCGCACGGGGTTGCCGCCTGAACAAGAAATACAGAGCGCCCTGACTGATGACGCAGAAGTCGTTGCACGAAGTTTGCTCATCGTGTGAGTCACGGCTCGTCTAGTGGAATAAATTCAATTAAATTTTTTTGCTCGTCCTGCGAGTTTCACATCTTGTAAGTTACTCGTCTTGTGAGGTACCACTGTACATAAAATCAATCTTGGCAGTTTCTCAGCAAACAGATATTCAAGGACCTTCATTTTATTACTGCAAGAGGAATACATATAGGAAACTAGAAAGGAAGTATAAATTACTCCCTTTCCCAGGCCCCCCTCCTTGCTTTCAAATTTTTCTATACCTGCACAAAATACAGATGTGTTTACTTCTGCTTTACTTTTCAGGAAGATTAAAAATTAACTAAAAGCATAGACAAGTGGGTAAAAAAAAGTTTAACATCAATTTCTACACATACATTCTTCCCTAAAAGAACTTTATATATTCACGCAATGTTTCTCCAATTGGAGGTTTCTTAAACTGGGAAGTGGGGGGAGAGGGCACAGAATGGATTCTAGGTAACAAAAGAGTGCTTTTCTGTAAAGCCCACAAGATGAGTTTGATGCAAAAGTGTGGTGAATCCAAATTCTGAAGATAAGTTTGATGTGAAAGTATGCTGACTACAAATTCCAAAGCACGATATGAAGTCCAGTGTATTTTTGTTATTGTAGTTGTTTTGGAAGGCATAGAGTTGCTATGTAAACCTCACCTAACCCTCTATAGTTGGATTAGAAGTGGTGGGTGGGGAGGGGCTCTCCAGGTTGCGGTGAGAGAGGAATTGCAAAAATGATGGATGGATTTACAAGCATCAAACAAGAAACAAAAGAGAGATTATGGTGTTATTATACTGGGAGAGTGCCCAAAGCAGTTTATACCCTGCCAATCTTTTGCAAGTTGCAGCATTTTGGGAACAATTTAAGTCTAAGCAAAAAAAAATTCCTTTTCTAAAAAATTTGGTGAGTAAAATTAATTGCACACAGTAAAAAATAGTGCTGGATGCAGGAGGGGCATCTGTGGGAGGACTATTTTGTTTTCTGGCTACAGTACAAATGTAGGCATGTTTATCCTCCCATTAAACTATCTTTTTTAAAATTTGATCTTTTTAATTTTCAATGAAATGTTTTATAACATAAGATCCTATCCATTTTATTTCATAAATATTAAAAAATAATTTCTCATTTTCCAACTTGCCATACCAGTTTGAGAAGAGCTGTGTTAATTAATCAAGATTAGTAACTACTAATAGTCTTATCTTTCTTGAATCAATTTACATCCATTTTAAAGCTACCCAAATTGGTGACAACAATCATTGATTAATTATGAGTTGCATGAAGACATATTTCCCATTACCTGCCTTGAAGTCCCACTATTTAGCTTTTACTGGATGACCCAAATTTCAGTATTTCAAATTTCAGTATTATAAAAATGTCTTTGTATCATAGCTCCATACCAAAGTCAGCAGCCTTTTCAGAATATGAATTTTCCCCCAATTTAAAATAGCTGACATCCCCCCAACTTACCCGATATCTAATTTCTTCTCATTTCAAATCTCATGTGATTTTACTAATCTTGAGAGATTTGGAGGAAATATATAATAAAAATATAAATAAACCTTTGGAAGGTTTGTGGTGAGCACCATGTTGCCATCCCTGTCCATTTATACCTTTCTATACATAATCAGAAGTACAAAAGAATTAGGAAAGCAACTGAAGTGGGGAAAATCGTGTCCCTTCAGAATTAAAGATGGAATGGGAATGAAAACAAAAAAGCAAATTTGAGAGAAGCTGTTCATGATGGCTCAGGCCCTTTGAATAGCCTTCAAATAGAGATTCATTCTGGCTCTATCTGCTGTCTTGGGAATTCATTAAAACTTGTTTTTTTTTTTTGCAGAGATTTCAGAGAATAACAGGCTGTCACTTTTATACAGATAGGTGTTAGCAGCTAGCTATTTTCCATAACGATCTGTTTTCATTTTGTTTGATTTCAGGGAACTGGCTTTTTAACAGTTTAACGGCTATTGTTTTGTTCTATTTTATGATTATTAACTGTTTCAATTTTTATGGAATAGGCAGTATAGATACTAATTAATGAGGTATCACAGCTGACTAGAAAATAAATGGAAAGGCTCTGTACTTCAACATTTTGCTACAGATTCTGCTTGTCCAAACTTATTAAATATAGAGGAAAGAAAGGGGTAAAGTAATAAAAATGTAAAGGGTTTTCCTATCCAATCATGACTGACTTTAGGGGGTGGTGCTCATCTCCGATTCACATTTGTTCAAAGATGCTAAAATGCTCATGTGGCCAGCATGACTATATGCCAAAGTGCATGGAATGCTGTCACCTTTTCCACCGGATAGGTGGTACCTATTTAACTACTTGTATTTTTTACATGCTTTTGAACTGGTAGGTTGGCAGGAGCTGGGGCAATAGGAACCCTCCTTGTTACATGACCCTTGGGTCTCGAACTTGGGCTGACAATCTTTTGGCTGACAAGCCCAGCTTCTTAACCACTAGACCACTGCATCCCATAAAGTAGTAATGGGATTAGAATGGGATTGTGAAATCTAGTTTCATCTACAGGTAGTCCTGTAACTGGGATGGGGATTTCATTAGTAAGTGATTCAGTCATAATATGCAAAGTCACATGATTGCATTGTTTAGAGAAGAAATTCTAGCACTTACATTGTCATTGTTCAGTAAGGCTACCATTTGGTCTATATTTGTGACTTCCTGCTGGCTTCCACATTGACTCTGCTTGGAGGAAGCCAGCAAAGAAGGCCTGGTTATAAGTACCATTCATTCAGCACAAGTTTGAATGGCTGCTGAATAGTCAGTGAGGATCACCTGCACTTTATGTCCATTCACAATGAAGGTAAAATGACTAAATCATGCTAAGCAGCCTCTAATCATGACACTAAGAATTAATACTATGAACATATTTTTTAATGAAAATGATATGAGGCTTCTATATTAACATTTTTAAAATTAATTAAAGTTGTTCTTTATACTTTGTAAAAAGTCAACTGGGTACCATTAGTATTTACACAAAATCCAACTTAAGTTAAAATACATTGTGGCATTAAATATTTTACTGTTATCAAGTATCTTAGTTTAGGTTTAAATTTCTGTAATAAATTCCATAATGTAAGATGACTAATAAAAGGCCACTCCCTATTTTTGGAGAGAGCTATCAAAGCTAGATCCAAAATAATGCACTATGGACTACACATCTTCAGGATGTCAGCCAGCCCTGCCACTATTCAGAATATTTTATTACAATTTTATGCCAAATAATTATCTTTTCACTGAACCTTCAATCAGTATTTGTTCGTACTGAAGTTGCTTATACTATATCTATTCATTTTTAGCAATCTAAGTTTTTTCTTAATTTTTTTCACTTGTACAAATATGGATTTCTCCAAACCTGATGGTACCCCATTCTTGCTTATTACTTTGTAAGCAGCAGCCTAGAGAACTACTTTTTATTCTCTTTTACCTTCTTCCTCTGACTTTAGTTTTATTAATTTTTATTACTCTAATTAAATTTTTCAATCACACCCATATACATACACACAAGATGGAAGCCATTACTAGATCTCACAATTCTGAACAATTTTTATCCAGTCTCCAACTTTCCCATTTTAGGGAAGATTGTTGAGAGAGTAGTCAGGCTGCAGTTTCAAAGGATCCTGGAGGAAAAAAATTACCCAGTTCACTTTCAGTCAGGTTTCAGACCAGACATATCATTAAGAAGCCTTGGTCACTTTTCAAAGAACTCTGGCAGAGCCAGGATGAGGATGCAACCATCTTAGTTCTTCCTGATCTCTTAGCAGCCTTTAATATCATCAACCATGGTATCCTATTAAAATTAGATTTGGGGAACATGATGCTTCTGTAATTTTCTGTGATATTTTCTCCATGGTCAGTTCTAGACAATATTGATAACAGGAAGATATTGGTCAAATGTTTTTGCCAACAGAGTGCTACAAGGCTTGACACTCTTATTTCTTTTAACAACTATGTGAAGGTGCTCAGTGAGATGCTGAATATCACCCTTAAAAGCACTGAATGGCACAGGTTTTAGCTACTTTAAGAACTTTATATTGGTCATAGTGTCTGTCTTTTCCTGTTTATCTGGACTCAATAGGCAAGCTTTGGGCCCCTTCAACAATCTCACCTGATAAGAAAAGACAGGTAGTAGGCCTTCTTTGCTACTGCTTCTGCTCTTTGTAACAGCATTCCCCCTGAGATTGTATGGCTACCACACTGGCCTTATTTTCATCCTTAAAACCTATTTTTTCTTCTTAATTTGAACAATGGGGTCCTAAGGATGTTTGAGTTATTGCCAAGTATACAAGCTCCTCTATGTTGCTTCATGTGTTGATAATTTTGTTTATACCTATTTAAGTAAAACAATTGTGATCTCTACCCTGAATCACTTTGAACTAGCCAGCCTGAAAAATCTAACCAATTTAATTTAAAAATTTTGACAGGAAAATTTTTAAATTTTGTATATTTTGTTCATTGTGAAATTGGCCATTTAAGAAATAGAAATATTTCACTTCAGAATATTTGCTTTAATGATTTAAAAATATGAATAAAATATAAACATGCGTCTCAACCAAAGTTTAAAACACGGAATTAGGGAAATCCTTATCAGTAATTGATGTGAATTGAGCATTTGATAGTTAGAATAAATGCTGCTTGAGTATTTGAATAACATTTCCTTCTTTCAATACTGTTACCCTTTCCCAGGCTTTTCAACTTACCAAGAAATGTTTCCTTCTTGCCAAGACTGAGTGGAATTGTCCAGAGCTACCCACTTTCCAAGTGGTTTAAACATCCTGACTGTAATATGAAATCGACGACCACGCCTCATTTCTGCATTATTTCTTCTAAAAATGCTTTTGTCCAAGCTGAAAACTAAGTGTAACCTATAACTTAGTCATTCTTTACACAGTGATCTAATTCTAGAGCCAGATCTAGACACAACTGCTATCTTATATGTTACCAAGGCAACCACTCCATGTCATAAGGCCACAGTTCCTTCAAGACTAAACCTAGAAACCCTTCAGATTGTTTTACAAAATGCAGAGGAACAATTCTGGAACAAATGTAATAATAATACTTATCTGGAAGTAAGTTTCCTTCAAAACAATAAAAGGGTTATTTCACAACTACAGCATCCCTTCATGTGAGCATGTATATATTAAATAACTAGAAAGCCATGATTAGATAAAATTTCCAGCCTATATCTGTCGATACATAAATGTGATTACTTTGTATGCAAATTACACACTTAACTATAATTATTTCCACCCAATATTTCCTGGTACAGAATGCAGCTGGGAAGAGGAATAAATAAAAAGAGCAGTTTTCAACAAGCACAGCCTTTGGATCCAATCCAGTGAGCTCAATGAGGATAAAAATATATTATTTTTCCGAATTTGTGAAATATTTCTGTAATTCTATGGATAACTTGCAGAATTCCATTTCCATTTTTGGAACATCTGTTAGTATTTTATTAACTAGTTGTTCTATTTCAAGCAATTTGAGCAAATGTAGTTTGTTTTAATTCAAGTCTTTTATTTTAAAACAATATTTCTTAAATTTACAGACACTATATTAAAGGTTTGTGACAAAATATGCACAAATACTGTAGCATTCTTACTGATACCTATTATGTCCCACATAGTATCCTCACAAAATTATAAAATTGTTAAAAATATTTAGTGTAAAAGATTTGAAGATACTTACCCACAAAAATTAAAATCTGGCAAAAATGCAGGCATAATTAATTAATATGAGGTGAAGAAAAATAAGAAATATTTTGAACTGAGTATGTCACAAATTAATCAAATACAAGAAAAAAAATTGATACAATCTCTTCTGGAGCATAATATTTGATTCCTAAAATAAGAAAAATTACACTTTATTTTGCAAACACTAATATTATATAAAATTTAGAAAATGTTTCCCCATTGCGAAACTTTATAAGTGTATGCATCCTAGTCCACACTATTTTATGCGAGCAAAAATCAAGCCTTATTCAAAAATAATCACAGTACCTTTATTATTCACATAAATGAAAGAGATTCTCAGACCAGAAATATAAAAAATAATATAAAATACAAATATATCTACACTGAATATATATTATATAGAATAAGATCAAATTTATTATCTATAGCAGTAGTTATACAATACAAATATCCACAAAAATACAAAAAATCTCAACAAAAAGAAATAGGAAAAAAATCTAAAATAGAGAGTCATGCAATAATATAACCTGGTTAGATTCACAGCTGCTAAACAACATCTCAGATATGCAGACAATACCACTCTCATGGCAGAAACTGAAGAGGAGCTAAAGAGCCTTTTGATGAGGGTGGAAGAGGAGAGTGCAAAAGCTGGCTTGAAACTCAACATTAAAAAAACAAAGATCATGGCAACTGGTCCCATCACTTCC
>JANHZU010003623.1:51406-68508 GCA_032468055.1 Acrochordus granulatus
GTATATTTCTGTGAGGGAGGGAGGAGTTGGGACTACTGTAAGGTGATCCTGGTCTTCACCCTTCCTCTCGGTTGCTTGTGTTTGAATATGGCTGTTGGGGATGGTAGAGCCTATGGCTTGGGGAGGGGGGATGTCAGGGCAGGAGGGAAAACTTCACCCTGGTGGTTTAGGAGATTTTATTCAGATGAGATGAGCATGAGGTGCTGTGGGAGCTGTGGGGGCAGGCTGTTGCAGGGGAAGATGACCCCAATGTTTAATATCGGTTGCGTATTCTGGCCCTCCATGCTCATGCCCAGCACCTGGACAGCATGCCCTTGGTGGCTCTGCAGTCCAGCTGTTGCTAGTGAACGCCAGATCAATCAATATTAAAGCTCCTTTGACCTGTGACATCATTGAGGAGCAGCAGGTTGATCTGGCATGCATTACTGATGCCCTCTTGAAAGTGTGTCCAGCTGGGTTTAAGGTTTGGCACCAGCCAAGACCCCTGGGTAGTGGAAGTGGGGTGGCAGTGGTTATTTGAGAGTCTGTTTTTACCTGCAGGGGCCTTGCTCCACAAGTGTCCAGTTGTGAAACCCTGTTCTTGAAGGACAGGGTTCTCAGGATCAGTTGGGAATGTTGCTACTGTACCAGCCTCCCTGCTGCATAGCATCCTCCCTGCCTCAGTTGGTCGAGGCCATCTCAGGGTTGGCAGTGGACTTCCCCAGGCTAATGGTCCTTGGGGATTTCAATTCGCTGTCCCTAGGTTTGTCCCCTGGATTAGCTCAGGAGTTCCTGGCTTCCATGGCAGCCATGGGAGTATCCCAGATTATCTCAGACCCTACCCAAGTGTGACCAGTGGCCACACTCCAGGATATGATTTTCTTTTCAGAGCAGTGGCAATGTGATCTGCAGGGGGAATGTTCAATGTTCCCCATGTCATGGTCATACCCTGGTGTCATACCCTGGTGTCATACCCATGTCATACCCTGGTGTCATTGAGACTCTCTTATGCCACCCCCCTCTGCAGGGAGATAGGACCTATTGGTTTGGTCTGCCCTTGGTGACTGATGGACCTGGATAGGTTTCGGAGGGAGCTGGGGGATGTTCCAGGGCACTGCTGCACAGTCCTGCCAAAGCCCTGGTTACGTCCTGGAATCAAAGAATGGCCGAGGCTCTGGATAGGATTGCACCTAGGCGGCCTCTCTCTACTCATCGCACTCACAGAAGAGTTGCGAGTGCTGAAAAGCGTAAAGAGATGCCTGAACACCGCTGACAGAACTCTGCAGAAGAATCCGACTGAACATGAGCGAGAGCCACTGTTAAGGCCTATCTTGTGGCAATAAGGGCAGCAAAATGATTTCTCTGCCCTTATTGCATCTGCAGAGGGTCGTCCTTCAGCCCTGCTTAAGATCATCTGGTCCCTTCTTGGTGGGGGAGACTCAGAGGATCTTCTCCAGGACCGTGCAGAGGAATTTGCTGACCACCTGGCAGATAAAGTGGCTCAGATTCAGTCCCAGAAGCCATGCATGAGGCAGATCCACTTGAGATGCCGAGGGAGGAGTCTTGCCCAGTTATCTGGGAACAATTTGATCCTGTTGCTCCTGATGAAGTGGACAGGGTCTTTGATGCTGTCAGTTCGACCATTTGTTAATTAGATCCTTGTCCCTCCGGGTTGGTGAAAGCTGCCAGGATGGTGATTAGCAGGTGGGTCCGTGCAGTGATTAATGCTTCACTGTGAGAGGGGACATTTCCGGCTCCTTTTAAGGAGGCCCTGGTTCATCCCCTATTAAAAAAAAACCTTCATTCGACTCCACCTATCTGGACAATTATCATCCAGGCTCCACCTTGCTCTTCTTAGGGAAGGTGGCTGAGAAAGTGGTCACTTGGCAGCTTCAGAGGTTCTTGGAGGAAAAGGATTTTCTGGACTCTTTTCAGTCTGGGTTCAGGCCGAGTTTCAGAGGTCGCTCTTGTGGATGATTTCTGGTGAGAGCTGGATTGGGGTAGTGCATTCATCCTAGCTCTTGGTGGCTTTTGATGCTGTTGAGCATGGTATCCTTTTGGGTCAGCTGCAGGTGCTGGGGCTGGGCAGTGCAGTTTTGTGCTGGTTTGGCTCATTTCTCCAAGATCAGTCCCAATCGGTGTTAATAGGGAGATAGAAGTCCAGTCCTCAGTCGCTACCTTGTGGTGTGCCTCAGGGCTCGGTGCTTTCTCTTCTCCTTCTTAACATAGACATGAAAGCGCTGGATGAGATTATCTGTCACCGTGGGATGAGGCACCATCAGAATGCTGATGATATTCAGATTTACGTCTCCATCCCTGGTGATCCAAGTGATGCTGTCCTGGCCCTGACTCGGTGTCTGGAGGCTGCACAGGTCTGGATGGGGAGCAAGAGGCTTCGGTTGAACCCTGGCAAGATGGAGTGGCTTTGGGTGTCTGGGGGACCCAGTTCTGGGACTTTAACAACTTTAACTCTGGAGGGGGTGGCACTACCCTAGACAGACCCAATGTGCAATCTGGCGGTTCTCCTGGACTTGCGATTCCTGCTCTTCGAGCAGGTGGCAGTTGCGGCTAGGAGAGCTGTTGTACAACTGTGTGTGGTGCACTAGTTATGCCCCTTCCTAGATCAGAGCTCCCTTTACTCAGTTGCTCATGCTATCATCATCTCATTGTTGGATTACCGCAGTGCGTTCTACATGGGGCTACCCTTGAAGAGCATCTGGAGACTGTGGCTGGTGTAAATGCAGCTGCATGGATGATTGTAGGGGCCAACAGAATGGCCCACATAACACCTTTATTCCATGAGCTGCATTGGTTCCCGGTCTGCTTCCAGGTGCAATTCAAGGTGTTGGTTTTGATCTTTAAAGCCCTTCCTGGCATGGGGCCAGATTATTTGAGGAACTGTCTCACCCCAGTGAGGATGTCCGGCCCCATCAGATCCAGAGGAAGAGGCTGATGGGATCAAGAAGAAGAGCCTTTTCAGCTGTGGCTCCTGCCCTGTGGAACATCTTGCTCCCAGAGGTGAGGTCTGAGCCCACCCTTACGACCTTCCGGAAGAGCCTTAAGACCTGGCCCTGCCAGCTGGCGTGGGGCTCCGATGGGGACACATCATCTTGAAGGTGGTTGGTGGTGTAATATTCACCTCCCCCTGTGTGTATTTTTTAGCTCCCCACTTGGTCCGGCTGGTTGATTTTAAAGATGTTTAACTGTTTTTAACTTTTTTTTTATGTTTTTATTGTAAGCCGCTTTGAATTTGGTAGCATATAAATTTAATAAATAAATAAAATAAATAATAATCTGGTTGGTCACTTGGGTGACCCACTTCATAACCAGCAGTTTATAACCATGGGCTCCATAACAGTCATAGGTTGAGGACTACCTATAAAGTTAAAACTGTAAAAAAACAATGAAAACTAAAAGAGAAAAAAAATCCAACTAGCAATAACACCAGACTTGAGAATGATTAGGACATATCATCAATTTCAGTCAGTGGACCCCAGAGGTCAGAAAAAATAAAATCTGGTGCTATTGTGCAGGTGGGGGAAATGCACATCTTGTTTTGAGAAAAATTTTGTACAAAGTGAGTTACAGAGTATCTGCCATTTGTATCCTGTCTTGTGCAAAAAAGAAGAGCAGCCCCTGAAACAAGATAATCCAGAATCTTCTGAAGATGTTTGTCTGAATACACAAAGCCTAAAAGTTACCCAAGTGTTTTACATAAGTCCCATCCTTAAAGCATCTGCACTTTGACTTGCTCTTCTGACTATGATATCTGCAAAGGTCCAACAGGGAGGTCTCCAAGATGTTCAGCCAATGCACTAAGAGATCTTTACAATCAGACTGGATTCCCACCTGCGTGGAGGAGCCACAGTACATTCTGCCTAATGCCCACTCTCAAGGGAGCTCTCAAGCATGGAGATGTAGTGTGTGTGCTTCTTTGCCTTTGCATTGTCGTATGTTCCATGTATATTCCATAATGGAATACAGTTATTGTCCCACCTGTATCTGGGTAAGGAAAGAGACTTTATCTTACTCACTTAGATAAGCTCTTCCAGCCTTTTTGTGTTAAACAGAAGGGACACATGGAAGAGAGCACATTCTTATGTGGCCTCCCCCTTTCAGAATCATCCAAATATACAAAAAAGATGGCACAATCAACAGTTGAGCCTTCCTGCAGCTTAAAAACTAACATTCCAACACAACCTGTTGTTGCCTGCTACATCTGTATCTCAAACCATCAGCTGAGATGGCCTATCCATGGGGACAGAAAGACAGAAAGCTATTATGAGATCAAAGAGGACCACACTATGCTATTTTCAGCTTTCATTCCAAAATTGCCCCTGAAGCAGGTAAAATGAATCATTTTTCCCTCTTACTGCCAGCAATAAACCCTCCATTCAACCAGCCAGAGTTTAGCAAACCATGCTTGCAAAATGACAAAATTTGCCATATATGATATAGTAATTAATGAATTTGTGTCACGTATGCATTAAACCAATAAAATATGCCAATATAAAATCCCATTTGCCAGATACAATTTACCACCATGACTCCAAAATCTCAAAACTTTATGTAAGCTATTCACTTTCACTGTAAGTAACATTATGCCCAGCACAGAAAGGATGTAGGATAGTTAACCAAATAAAGTAAAGGCCAGGAAATAAGAGGAAAATAAATTATCGTTAAATATAGTTCATCCTTATGTAATTTACTCTTATCTACTTTTTTATCCTTGCAAACCATCCTTGCTTCCAGTATACACACCCACTTTCTCCTCTGCCTTTTGCTCTTAAACATCTCCCACCAACTCCATCAAGCTTTCTCTAATCCCATCCCCATTTTATTCATACATTTGTGATGAGATTCAATCCTCCTTCATTTTTGTATATGATCAGAGTCTTGTGGCTTTCTTTATGTTTTCAGTTCACATTCATCTGCTCCCCATCAATGTCTCTATTTGTTTTACCATCCACACCAGCCATCTCTCCCCAAATGGAAGGATAAAACCTAGTAAGTAAAGGTAAAGGTTTCCCCTGCCAGTCGTGTCCATGGTGCTCATCTCCGATTCACAGCCAAGGGAACCACTGTTATCCAAAGATGCTTCTGTGGTCAGGTGGCTGGCAGGGCTATACCCCGAGGCGCACGGAATGCTGTTACCTTCCCACCAATTTAGGTCGTACCTATTCATCCACTTGCATTTTGCATGTTTTCGAACTGCTAGGCTGCCAGGAGCTGGGGCAGGCAACAGGTAATGCTCGAGTCTCGGACTGGGAGCCGCCGACTTTCCAGTGACAAGCCCAGCATCTTAACCGCTTGGCCACTGCGCCCCCAAAATCTGGCAGAGCCCAGCACAAAATAAAAAGCTTTTCCAAGGCTAAAAGGTTTTTTAATTACTTGTTTTCTGATAACTTTTAGAAAATTTCCTTTGGTTTCTTTTCCGAAATACTCTTTCCTCCCCCAGCTGCATTCCATCTCCACTTAACACTTCTCATTTACTTAGCCAATAGTGCCTTTTCGCAACTTCTCAGATCCACAGAAGGGGGGTTCTTTGGCTTGTTGGCACTGATCTGGACTCCATATATTTTTCTATGATCAAGAAGCTGATAGCACACAGAGTTTAAATCTCACTTTCCCTCCTTTGTGTGTACTTACTTTGAGGGCATCATCAAGAGGGCACAGGAGACGCATTCAGTTTCTAAGGGGCAGGGAACCAAAGAGTTAGGAAGCACAAGTAAGAGGCTGGGTGGGTTCCATATGTGAATGGAACCATTTCCATTTCCCAGCATGGCAAAACACATACTTTACCACTCATTCAATGATATAACTGAAACAAGTATTTTAAACAATTAAGCATATACTATTGTATGATTGCTATTACTGTAACCTCGAAGCAGTTTTGCATTAAAGCAAACAATGAGTAAGTCAAGTAACAGATACTTGCTTGTAGCAAAATCCACAGAAATCATTGATTATGATTGTAATTTACCCAGAGAGCTGAATAGCAGGATCAATTACCATAATTTTCACATGGGCACTGCACAATCTTCTTGTATGGGCTATGCAAGAAAATCACAAGATAGCTGAGGAGAATCAAGTGAAAGTTCATATTTATGGGGAAAAATACTTCTCCATCTTCTCCAGTGACTTACTATTTTCAGGGATGACTCATTTTAAGCACTTTGAAGTGATGAAGGCTCAGATTATCCTTTAAAAAATACAAACTGTGAAAAGCTTTTATTTCCTCTGGAGTGTTCTCCCTATCTTGGTCTGTGACTTTGGAAAACCCTTTCAATGGACTGATGATACACATTCATTTCTGAATGATTTAGTGCTTTTCCACTTGGCAAGCAACTTGTTTTTGCAATCTTCTCTACATCAAGAGCCATAACAAGTGCAAAGCTTTATTGATGACCCTTGTCAGTGCTGTTTGTTAATCAAAGGTTTTCAAAAAGGGTAAGTCTCTATTATCAGAACACCTACAGATGGGGTCGATTTGCCCCCTATTTATTGTTATTAATTTACAAAGAGGCAAGGAGTGTAAGTAAGGAACTGAAGTGGATCCATCTTTGTCAGTTGTTACCCCTGGAGGACAATCAGTTTCTCTTGTGTTGAAGCAGAGATGTTATGAATGGCATAGGGATATCTGTGTGAAGACCACACACTGGATGAGAAACAGGGAATAACAACCTGGTTGAAAAGTTTGAGGGCATAATTCTGATTTGGAAGCAAAGCTGCAGAAAGCTGGGACCATAGCTCCTGAGACTAAATGGTTGTGATCCCGTGGCAAGCCAGAAAAAGCTTCATGTTCCAGATCGGGAGTGATCTAGAAGCAGTTTTCTGCTTCCACAGCAAAAGCGGAATCAGCTACTAGAAGAACAGAGAGGGCTTTTCAGGGACGTGGCATTCGCATAATTAGGCACAATCTCAAACACAGATGCTATCTGGGAACAAACTAGAAGTTTTGCTCATATTTCTGAAGAGCAAATTGCAACTGCCCCAGTTCTCCACATGTGGGCAATACCTCACAACAATGGAGTCGAGCGTATGGACTCCTGACAGAGAGGCTAGATAAGTAGACCAAAGGAATGGTATGAATTCGTAGACTTCAGTAAGGCATTTGATAAAGTAGACCACAGCTTTCCTTCTGGATAAAATAAAATAATGTGGGATGGATTGTCTGATCATGAGATGGATTTGCAGTAGGAAGAACAACCATCCCCAAGAATGGCCCTCAATGGATCTGTGCCAATAATGAGGAAGATAACTAGGGGAGTATTTCCAAGTCCTGAGTCCTGGGCTCAGTGCTCTTAATTGACAGAGATAGAAGGGATGTTTGTTAAATTTGCAGACGACACAAAGCTGAGGTGAGGGGAAGGGGGTGCTACTAACACCTCAGAAAATGGGCTTAAGGTTCAAAAGTATCTTGACAGATTTGGACAAAGGGCTGTATCCAACAAAATATCCAATAGTATCCAACAAAAAATCCAATAGGAAAAAAAATACACTTCTGTACTTAGGTAAAAAAGTAAATGTTTCCCCCTTCAGTCTAGGGGGCAGTGCTCATCTCCGTTTCATAGCCAAAGAGCCAGCGTTGTCCGAAGACCCTTCCGTGGTCATGCTGAGGTGCACGGAACACTGTTACCTTCCCATCGAGGTGATGCCTACTTATCTACTTGCATTTTACATAGTCTCGAACTGCTCGGTTGGCAAGAGCTGGGGCAAATAACGGGAGCTCACCCTGCTCTGCAGCAGCGCTTGCGTCTCAAACTCGAGCTGTCGACCTTCTGGCCAACAAGCCCAACGTCTTAACCACTCAGAAGAAAAGCAAAATGCACACGCATAAGACAGATGGTTCCTGGCTCAGCAGTCATATTTGTGAGAAGAATCTGGATTTTCTGGGAGGTCACAGATTAAGCCAGCAGTGTGTTGCACTCGACAAAAGAGTTAATGCAGTATTGGGCTGCATCAACAGTGGCATAACACTGAGATAACAGGTAGTGATAGCACCACTCTAAGCTGCAGTGGTTAGCCCACACCTGGAATGCTGCAACCAGTTTGGATATCATAATAGAAGACAACTGCTTGGAACTGGAAAGAACGAAGCTATGAAAACAGTGACTGGCCTGAGCATGTTAGCTCTAAAGAAAGGCAGCTAAGAGGAGGGTGGGGAAGTCATTTTCTTAGCTTTTGTTTTGTTTCTTTCCATTTTTTCTTTCTTGCACCTTTTATTCTATTTTCTTTCCAGTTTCTATTATCTTTTATTATTGTAATTACAACTTTTAACAAACATATTTTTGCAACATTTGATGGACTGAATATGGGCATCTTATAGCACCTGAGGGCAAGACATGAACTAGTGGTGGAAACTTTATAAACAGAGATCTAAACTTCAAATAAGGAATGAAAGTTTGACTATGAAAGTTGTCAAGCAATGGCACAGCTGCCTCTTGCAGTCCTGGGTGCTCCATCACTGGAGGGTTTCATGTCAAAATTGGATGGTCTGTGAATTTCTGCCCTGGACAGGGTTTGGAGTAGAAAACTTCCAAGATTCCCTCTGATTGTGTAATTTTATACTACAGCAGGCAATGGATGTAACAAAATGTTCTGGCTGTGATGTTTGATCTGATGAAGGCAACCAGCAAACCGAGCCTGTGATCCACCAGCAGGAAATCTAGAACTGCTTGCCATTTGTATCGTGTAGATGATTTCCCCATTTTTCTAAGCAGGCATTAACAGAGTGACGTAGTAACGTAAGTGGACGCTTTTTCCGAAATGCCTTTAATTCACCTAATCCAAATGGATCCAGTCCTACAACTATCACGATCTGTTTCAATCTGCAGCATCTGGGCGCCTAGCAGCACTGTCCAGTACTAGGAAGACGAGCTCTGCTGTTCGATCACGCTTGCAACTGGACACCACTCAAGTATTCCTACGGGTGCTATTAAGGCCTGGGTCCGGGGCGGGGGGGAAGCTGGCGGTTTCCAGAGTCTACCTTACGGCTGCAAAGTACCCTTGCCAGTCCAGCTGAGACTCATTTCAGCATGAAAGAGCCTCGTGTGGATACCGCAGCTCAACTGGTTAGAACTAATGTAAAGCCCAAACCGAATAGCTCAGTTATAACACCCCTGGTCCTGTCCCTCCTGAGTGCCTTTGGGAAACACCTTTGAAAATGATGCATGTGTGTGTGAGTTGTCTAAGCTGCCATTCTTTAGGTATCATATGTCATCTCAACTTCTATAACCCACCAGGGAGGTGTCTTGGCTTGGGCAAGATTCCCAGAAGCAGGTGTACACCCTGACATTTCACAAATGCAGCTGGCAATGTTTAAAGTGTTGAAATTGCATTAGAGGACAAAGGGGGTGGTGTTTTATTGATGTTGTTTTTGTCACAGATCTAAGGAAAACAAATTCATGTGAAAGGTGGGGCAAGAAGTCTGCCCACCGGCTTCATTCCTCCCCTCCCTCCATTTGTTAGGTATACATAGGTGTATCACAACATATAAGGTAGAACTTATTTTCATCCAGATCCAAAAAACATTAAATCTGTGGCCAGGCATGGCTTATTCCACACAGAGATGCAGAGAAGGGAATACCAGACCTCATATTCAGCTGGGCCAGATCTAATTATTACCATTTCAGTTTTCTCAGTTATAAAAATGTTTGCTAAAAGAAGGAAAGGCAGTAAAGAGACTCAGGGTATCCTTATTGGGAATCTATTGAAGGTGATAATTTTACTTAAAATGAGTAAAATGACAGATTAAATGTTTATAAATAAACCTAAATGAAATGTAAATAATGAGTATATTTAATTCAAATTTATCTATTAATCAAATTTATATACTGTCCATCTCACTGTCTAAGTGACTCTAAGTGGTTTTCAAGTTTTGGGTAACAAATTAGTTGCACAAAGATAAACTGTATTCTGAATCAAGCGTAGTTTATATGAAAAGGAGCATTACATGTTTAATATTTATATTAAATAATAAAGAGAATGCAAATTGTTTTATAAACAACCTGCAAAATATGAAGATTTGGACATTCCAAATTAAAAATATGATTTCTGCCTTTCAGTGTCAGACTGAAAAGAACCTCCACAGATATCAGATTAAATAAATAGATGTTCAACGAAATGAAGTAAATCACAACCTTCTGATTACTATAGTTCTGTTGAATGATACCATCTGCAGGCAACACGAGTGCAGGTGTCCATTAAAGAAACAATGGTATCACAGCCACTAAAATGCTACTGTGCAAAGGACACGAATTATGTAAGCTCAGCAGCACTACAAATGTTGTGAACATGACCAATGTGAAAGAAAAACCATGTGAGAATGCTGATTCAAACAAAGCAGCGCTGGCTGTCTTCTCATGAGCCTGTGCATTTTTAACCTGCCTGACAGTCCAGCTTTCACAGCCATGTGTCCTACCGGAAAAACCATGGTCCTGACAATAGGTTTCTTCATTTTCAGTGCGATGTCGCTGCCCTCTAGTATTTTGTTATAGCCTCTCTGACAAGCAGCAATCACTTACTTCATGACCGCAGTAATCACCCCGAAGTTGTGACAGTGAAGCGGACTGATTCCAAGAGGTAAGGGCCCTTCATCCCTCCCGCACAGCCGACGAAGAGAAGATTACACTCCATTTTCTCCAGTGACGTCACCGCTGGCCCTCTTTGGCCTCTGTGGCCCTCCGGCAGGGGAAAAGTCCCAAAAACTCCTGGACTTGAATTTGTATTCGCTTTCAACTGCAGAACAAAGCCCATGGCACGAATCCTTTTGCGAAGACGCATTGTCCGTCTTACTACATTCGCAGGAACGGATCATATCAATCATATTCAATTAGATCACATGCAATTTTACTTAAATTTATTTATTTTCATTTATTTTACACATTTCTCTGCCGCCAATTTCCAAAGACTCTCAGCAGCTTACATAGATTAGTTATTAAACAATACTAATTAAATAATTAATTTAATTATTATTAATTAATAATTAAATAATTTGTATAATAATAATTTAGTTGTTATTATACAATAATAACTAAATGTAAAGACATTGAATCAAATAGCGTGATTTAACTAAACCACTTTGTCATGTCCACATTTTTCTCTTGTTCTTTACATTTTCAAACAACAGCCACCGGAAGGCCACTCAAAATTTGATTCTTAGGTACAAACATTTCAGGGCTTGGTACTCCCCCCCATTCTGTTTCTATGAAACCGCATCCAGTGGTTTGGGGTGAGGTATCACCACTGTGCTGATGATACCCGGCTTTCTGTCTCCACCACAGGCCACCTGTGTGATGCTGTGGAGATTCTGCCTCAATGCCTGGAAGCCGTGATGTGGGAGCCTGGACAGGATGCAACAGGCTTCAGCTCAATCTGAGTGGTTCTGGGATTTCAGACCTTCTGGTTCCAAAGCCCTTTCATTGTTGCTCCTCAGTGGGGTGGCACTTCCCCAGACAGACCTGATAAACAATGTGGGAGTTCCTCCTGGACTCATGGGGTGGCAGTGCAGCGAGGAAGGCCTTTGTACAGCTTATGGTTGTGCCTCAGTTGCACCCCTTCCTGGACCAGGGGATTCTGCTCACAGTCACTCATGTCCTTGTAACTCGCCCCAGATTGGACTACTGCAATGCACATGATGTGGGGCTGCCCTTGAAGAGTATTTGGAAGCGGCAACTGATGCAAAATGCAGCAGTGCCGTCAGTTACTGGTGCCAATTACTTGGCACATGTGATACCACTGCTCTGGAAGCTGCATCAGCTTCCAATCTACTTCTAGGTTCAATTCACAGTGTTAGTTGTCACCTTTAAAGCAGTCCTTAATATATAAACGTTGTTAGTTGTCACCTTTAAAGCAGTCCTTAATATATAAACGTGTCAAACATATATCACAGAAGAGTTTTGCTTCAAGCTGCTGCCGAATTTACTCTGCATAATTTTTGAATCTCTTATTCATCTTTAGCAAAATGAATTATTCCAAACTCAGTGAAATTCTTTATAGTATAACAGATAAAAATAAAGTTAGTGATACTGTCCAATAAATACTGAAACACAGTAAAATTACAACTACTTTATGGGAACAAGGAAATATGAATCTTAAACTAAACTATTTTATGTTTTCAAATGGATACAAAAGTTGTAGTTCTGATAAAGAGAGAAAACTGTGATCAATTACTAAAAGATGATGCCACAGATAGGCTTTTGGAACAAAGGATCTGGAAGCCCAAGATGAATAACAAACAACAAACAACAAAATTTGATCTTCATATTCAGAATTTTAGGATGTAGTTCATAATTTCTGTGTACTTTTAATGGACAAATTGGGGAAAAGCAATGTCTGTTATTCCCCAAAGCCAGTTAACTGAAGATTGTGGCACTCCAGTAAAGGTTAAGTCTCTCAAAGTCTAGCCTAACCCCGCATTCACATCGTGAGAGGTGGTAACGACAAAAATAGGAATTGCTAGGATAAGGTGAAGTATGGCATGACCTTGTGCAAAGGGACCATTATGGCAGCCATGAAGGCCATCTTGGGTCACCCTGAAACGGCCTGGCAAAAGTGGCTCTGGTGCAGTTGCGACACACCCAGCAATCTGGCAATGGATATCATATTGTTACAGAAAATACAATGAAATACAACAGACTGATCAAATGAGAAATGACCACAGCAATGTTAAAGGACTAAGGGACAGAACAGCAAAGTACAAAATACAAAACTTTGTACACAAACATTTGGGAAATAAAACAAAAGAAATTTTAGAAATAATAGAAGGAGGAAGTATCGAGACAATGGGACTAGCCAATATAAGACATGAAGGACATGGTAGTAAGAAAATTCACAAATGATACTTGTTTATTTACTCAGAAAGGGACACAGCAAAGAATGGAGTGGGCTTCTTGGTACAACCAGACATAGCAAAATGATACTTGACATCAACAACTATTTGGACAGAATAATAATGAAAATCAAGAGAGGAAAGCAAATTGAGGCATATGTACAATTATAAGCTCTATGCAATGATAATTATACAGAAGAGCAAAAAGATGATCTGTTCAATGAACTATCTAAGGAGATAGGGAAAGAGGAAGCTAACAAACAGTACACAAAATGTAATGGGAGATTTCAATGGCAGAGGAAGTACCAAGAGAAGAGAGTACAAAGAGTTTATTGGCCCACATGCTGCTAACAGCAGTGAAAGGAACAAGAATGGGCAAAGGATACTGGATTTATGCAGCCAACATCATCTCTTTATCACTAACACTTTTTTTGAAACTGAGACTCCCAACGTTATACATGGTATAAATGGAATGACATCACCATTAAAAGTTGGATTGATTACATTCTAACAAGAATATTCAGAATACTCAATGCAAAAGCAATCCCCAATGGGCTTTGTGGCACTGATCATAAGACTGCGGAGCTAATAGCAAAAAATGACAAATCTAATATTAACAAGAAAAGCCCAAATTAAAAAAACAGAATTAATTAAGACAGCAAAACTTAAAACAAGTAGTAATAGCAGAACATTTACAACACAAGGTGGAGACAGCATTTAACCAACTATCACCAGAGGTAGAAAATGTAGAGGATGAATGGAAGGAATACAGAATTACCATGCTTAGCATTGCAGAAGAACTATGCAGAAAAAGGAAAAGTGGAATAAAATGAAATGGGCTCAAACACACTGTGTGGTGGTGTGATAAGATGAAAGAAGCAGTAAAGGAAAAAAAAGCTCATACAAATGTTGGATAAAATCATGAAAAGAAGATTATATAAACTACAGATTACAACACAGAGATTCCAACAGAATAATCAAGAAAGCCAAACAAAAATCCTGGGAGTGCTTCAGCAAATCATTAGCAGATGATGAGAGAACAGCCTGCAGAACATTATTCAAAGTAGTCAAAAGTATATGGACAAGAGAGAATTATAATCCCACAGAAATAATTAATGAAAAGAACAATAGACTGCTAATAAAGCCATCAGAAATAATAGAAAGGTGGAAAGAGCATTTCAAAGAACTTCTCAATCCCTTAGAAGAGTATCATGAAGATACAAGAGAAGACTATAAAACAACAGTGCTAGAACCTGAAATACCGATTAAGTAGCAAGAGTTGCTAAAAAGTCACCTCAGTAGAAAGCATCAGGAATAGATTGGCTACCAATGGAAATAATCCAAGCAGCAGGGGAAAGCAGCATCGGATGGCTGCATAGGATCTTCAGCACAGCATGGGCACCTTCTGATTGGCAACAAGCCATAATAATACCACTGTGGAAAAACAAAAGGAGCAAATGAGAATGCACACAATATCGAGACATCTCACTCTTGAGCCACATAGGGAAAATGTATGCCAAGATTAGAGAGAGAATTGTGGTAGAATTAAGGTAGAACCACAACTAGCAGAAGAACAGATGGGCTTTTGAAGAAACAGAAGCTGCACAGATGTAATTTTTACGCTTAAACAACTAACAAAAAACAATACGGAATACAACAAGAACCTCTTTGTCACATTTGTAGACCAAGAGAAAGCATTTGATAGAGTTGACAGGAAATTGCTATGGCAAACCGATATGGAGTAAGACTATGCCGAAGCTTCCATTGTGATTGCAGAAGTGTAGTTAGAACAAATTAAGGAACATCGGAACCCTTTACAGTAACATCTGGAGTAAAGCAGGGATGAGAACTATCACCACTATTATTTATCACCTATAGTACATGGACAGCACAAGCAAAGAAGCCAAGCCCAAGAAAGGAAATAATATTCCTCTTTGCAGACCATCGGGCATTGATAGCAAGTACAGTTAAGGAACTGCAATGACATCTTACATCTCTGAATGCAAGACAAATAATATGAGAATCAGTAAAGAGAAGGCAGTGCAAGAGAGGGGGGCCTGGCGTAATACAGTCCATGGGGTCGCAAAGAGTTGGACATGGCTACGTGACTGAACAACAACAAAAAGAGAAGGCAGAAGTAATGACACTCAGGGGAAAAAAGCATACCTTAAATATAACAATAGAGGGAACAAGTATAAACCAAGTGCCAGAGTTCAAATACCAGGAACAACATTCACTGAAGATGGAAAAATGGACAAAGAGATTGATGTATGATGCGGTAAGTCAAACCAAGTGTGGGACAGCTGGTCCCACTCTTGCAACACAAGGCAGTACCAATCAATACAAAGAAGCATCTCATACAACGTACATTTGTCCCCACCTTGTGCTACCAGTGCCAAACATGGACACTCACAACAAAGCATAAACAAGAGTCAGTCACCACGGAAATGAGATTCTTGAGGAAAGCTGCTGGAGTGACCAGAATGGATAAAATCAGAAATGAAGTCATAAGAGAAAGAAATGGAATAAAACCAATCTTAAGCTACATATAAAGACAGAAAATAAAATGGTTTGCTCACCATTGGGGTTCTATGCCTTAAAAAGAGGAGAAGGTCAAAGAGCACAAGGCAGACCCAGAAGGAGATGGAGAGACAACATTAAAAGACACACTACAACAGCATCAAATGACACTGGTTGAGGCCACCAGAAGTGCAAGAACCAGAAATGTGTATTTCTCTTGATACCCAATGTGGTAATAAAGGAAGTAAAGAAGAAGAAAAAATAAAGGTAAAGGTTTCCCCTGCCAGTCATATCCGACTCTAGGGGGCAGTGCTTATCTCTTATTCACAGCCAATGGAACCAGCATTTGTCCAAAGATGCTTCCATGGTCATGTGGCTGGCATGACTGGATGCCGAGGCACATGGAACGCTATTACCTTTCCCACCGATTTAGGTGGTACCTATTTATCTACTTGCATTTTTACAGACTTTTGAACTGCTGGAGATGTTGGCAGGAGATGGAGCAAGTAACGGGTGTTCACCCATTACCCAACAGCACTTGGGTCTCAAACTGCCGAGCTGCTGGCCTTCTAGTCAACAAGCCTAGCTTCTTAACAGCCACCACGCCCCCTTGTCATTTCTATGCATCACACTAATAGTAGAAATTGATGCAAATGGCACAATCCGCATCATTTATATAATGCTGTTATGGCACAAATTGCATCATTTGCATAAATGATACAAATAGCAATGGAATTTGATGTGTTCCACTGAGGTCTGGTAAATCCAAGTTCTGTGTATGTATATATTGGATTTCTCCCTGCAGCAAGAGGAGGCTCAATAATTTAAAGCATCTATCCAAACAAAATAATACAATGCCTACTGTACAAACAATAAAAATACCATAACATAAAATATGAAAGTTAATGTGCACAGGGCTGGAACCGATGATGTCAATTCAAACATTAAGAGCTTTCTGAAACAGATCCATTTTAATTGCTTACCAAAAGCATACCATGTAGCAATAGGCTGAATTCTAGTAGAGAGGAGATTCATAGACACATAGAATAGTAGAGCTAGAAAGGACCTTGGAGGTCTTCTAGGAGATGCTATTGTTAAGTTCAGATGCCCCCACTGAAGCTTCTGAGCCTCATTTTTTATGACAGGAAGATGGGCTCCCAATTTTCAGCAATCTGACTATTGCAAAATAGATTGAAGGAGAATTTCAGAGATTTGTATAAAAATGTTACAGTCCCATAAACTAAACCAGGCCTGGAAGTCAAGAGAAAGCCATGCCTTCACAGAAAGAACTCTCTGATTGCCTGTGAGACTGGTCTCTGGAGTCCCATTTGTATTGATACATCCCCTTTTTTATCTAGAACTATGTATGTCATTTAACAAGTATCTTTTGCCTAAATTTTAGAATTTAAATTTTCCTCTTTTGAATTTCAGATTTTTTTAAATTTAAACTTTGTGATTTCAAACTCTTGTTGATGATTTTCAAGTCCCTGCTTTTACATTCTACCCTGTGCAATACGGTTATTTCATTTCAGATATGCTTGGGAAGTTAAATTTGAAGATTATGAAATAAAACATCTGCAATTTTTTTTAAAAAATCCTCTTGTCCAATATTCACACAGGTTGAGTTCAGCTGTATCTTGTGCTAAGGAAGGGTGTTTCTGCAAATTTCTCTCAGCTTTTCCGGTGCGAAGGAGAGGAGAGGAGAGGAGGGGGCGGGACTTCCTGGAGATGCATCGGGAGCCTCCGGAGTTCTCTCTCTTGAATGCCTTTC
>JANHZU010003623.1:68608-81387 GCA_032468055.1 Acrochordus granulatus
ATCCATTCAAACTCCATATTAAAACTGAAGGCTATTACTTAAATCACAGCTCTGTTAGAATAATTTTACACTGGGTGCTAAGGATCATGCACTTCACAATTCTCCATCTCTTATAGAGGATTTTTATACCTCACACCAAGGACAAAATAAAAATGCACAATAAAAAGCAAATGTGTTAGAATCAATCATGATAATTTAAAAATTATTTGAAAAAAGTACAAATTAAAAAGTAGAGGCAAATATAGTTATACACCTCATATTGAAGGACACAGTTGAAAAATAAATTAATATGGCTGATCCCAATTTATAACTTCTGTAAAGATGTTATATGAAAATTGTTTTGCACTCTTAGAAAAGAATCAATGCTTATTAAATTATAGAATCTGTCATAAACATTTATGCTACATGTAGAAATTATAAATAAAAATGCTACAAATAGAAATTATAAATAAAAAGAGTAATATTGCTTCCACAATCAAGAATGGCACTAATTCTAAGAAAAAAAATTAGGAAAAGCAAAGTAAGATACTTTAAAGCAGAAAATATAAATTCCCTGGATAAATATAAATTCAGATCACAGACACAAATTTATAGAACAAACAAGTTGTCAATCACAAAAAGACAGTTATCTCTTCAAGCCTTAATGCTACATAGAATTTGACATAAAACACACATAGCATTAATCTGCTTAGAAGCAAAAACCGGATCAGATTTTTGAGGAATTCCAATATACTCATATTTACAGGTTAAATGTCTCCAAAATAAAATATCATAAATTAAAAATAAACTGAAACATACTGACTAGGGGATACAAAGTTTTAATAAATTATAAAAATAGATATAGATATGACATTTCAAAAAGGGTTTATATTAAAATATATCTTCAGTGAATGGATACAAAACTCAAGGATCAGAGGCTAAGTTAATTTTGCTTTATATGATAAAGCAAATATTAAGCTCCACTTACACAGACAATAGGAGAGAAATATCTATGTGATATTTGTTCATATATCTTTAGGCCAAAATTATGGTTATTCTTTAGGGTACTCACGAAATGAAACTTACTTCTCAATTGTCTAACCTCAGAGAATCAAAATTACAATCTTTAAATCTTTAAATGAATTGAATTTTACATGAATTACATCCACATTAAATGGTCCACAAGATTAAATTTTAATCACTATTTTGTATAAATGCAACAAGCTCAATCATAAAATCACATATTTATGAATGTAGGAATTGCAATGCTGAATTCAAAAGTTCTTACCAGTTTGCTGAAATGGTATTTACAGTAACCACAGTATTGGACATTATCTGCACCATTACCCTCTTCTTCACAAAGAAGTCCTGCAAACTGTGCACTGAAAAGGAGAAAACACAAAGAAAAACAGGAAGAGTCAGCTACTGAAGTGTGCAAATACAGCTGCTTAACAAAATTTTAAATCCAGTTGTTAACTGATTTTTTTTAATTTGGAGTATTTACTTACTTATTTAGTAACTATCCCAACCTTTGTTATGATGGAAAACTAACAATAAAGTATCTTTATGATATATAGTTAGCAGTCAGCATTTAGAGGATTAAAACAAAAAAATGAAATTTCCCAGAAAAAGTACACAACAGTAAAATAAATTATATATAAAAGATTTGAATAACTCAGATGACAATGTGTGACAACATACTCTATAAATATTTTATTTACTAGATAACAATGGCTCAGAAAAAAATGGGATGATTGTCCTTTTTGTTTACTTACCATGTTACATGAAAAGCTTGACGACATCCATGTTTATTACAGGTCATGCAAGCACCAGAGGCTGCTTTGCTTTCTCTGCCTTGCTCTTCACATATATAACATGTCTATTGGAAAAAATAACACAATAAATATATTTGCTTTAAATAGGCTACAACTTGGCAACAAAAACAAGCATTATCAGATTGAACAGTCCTTCTGTTTTCAGACATATTACTTTACACTGAATGTGACATCCATCTGATGATTCTGTAATAGCCCTCAACTGTAATATCATATAGGTTAATTATCTCTATTGCAGCACAACACATAGCACTGGCATCTACTTCATCATATAGTAGAATTTACATGCCAATATCACAAAGTTCTAGAATCTCAATTAGAAAATGAAAGTGAGTTGGCTCACTGAAGATATGCTAAATTACAGCAGGAACAAACTTAATACAAAAATGATTTTGTAAAGGAAGTCACTACTGACATTAGGCTTAATAAGGGGCTAATGCTAGGAAGATAAGTAGAATAATTTATAATTTAAGTATTCTGTAATTTATGTGTCATCAAATTCTGTTGTTAACTTTAGTTATTTATTGTAATTAAACTTATTTTACTCATATGAAAGTACTCAAATTAGGCAAAGATGACACACATAGACACAGATGTGTGCATATGTGAGAGAAAGATTTCAAATGCAAAAACATAAATGAGGTCAAGTCTAAAAATTTAAATCTTTTTTGTATAAAAACTTCAGCAAATGAAATATACTGTATATTGACTCCACAAATTAAACTTCAAACAACCTAAGTAAATCTCCAAAATCACAGAAAAAGTTGCATCCTGGAATAAATCAATTCTATGAAATATTTTGACATTTAATAGTTTTTACCATTATTTTTTCAAATTAAACTTCTGCCTGGCCTAGTGCACAAAAAAACCTTGTTTCAGACTTATTATATGGCAATTAATACAGAAGTACAGATGGAACACAATAAGCTTGAGATGCCTACATGTAATGCCTTCAGCTCATCAGATGAAAAATGTATTAGGCCATGCATATGGAGAAGTTTTATATACCTGTGCTTTATTTGTAGTTCATGTAATAATTTAGGAATGAAAATTACAAAGATCATCTGTGAAGATGATAAAAGGCTTTTTGAAAGTATTGTTCAAATATTGGAACTCATGGTAATATACATTTAATTGTATCATTACACAAACAATTATTGTGGTTTAATAACCACATCAAATGTGGTTTTTCTCCAAAATATGCTAAATTATTATTCTACTAAACCGCATCAAATGTGCTTTTCTCCAAAATATGCTAAATTACTATTCTAACTCATAACTAAATATAATTCATCAAATGCATTATGCATTTATGAGCATTTGACTAATTTGTTTATCTTTATCACAGAAGTAAATTCAAATAAACACTTGCAATTACTTTTCTGATATAAAAACCTTATTTAAAATAAGTTTTTCAAATATCATAAGATGAATTAGGACAACTGTAGACCTAACCATGAAATTGCAAGAAATTTTTGAGAAGTACTATGCTAATGGATTAAAATGTAATTATGTTCCTTAAGCATATACAAGTACTTCCTAGGTTACATAAAATCAACCTAAATTCAATTTAATGCAAAAGTAGCTAAGATGCAATAAAGTCTCCATTGCATCCACAATGCAAGGTAGAATAATACAGTAGATAGATAAATACCCAAAGTATGCAAAAATTGGATTGTGCAAGGCTTTCTGGAATAGAATGAATTGTTTAATCTGACCAAGAATGCATATAATCTAACATCCCATTTATCACAAGAGCCCATCAGACATCTATGGAGTGATCCATAAGTAAAGCATAAGAGAAACAGCCATGTATGTTAATGTTGCCACCTCTCAGTGTTACTTTTAAAACCCATGCACCCAATTAATATGGAGCTGAGTAAGAATTTGATCCCTGAATTTGGGAGAGAGACACTCACATTGTAAAATGGTTTAATTGTTCCCTGACAATACAAATCACAAATACATAAAGCAAAAGGTGTTTATTAAGGGGAACAAGTCTTTATGCAGGGTACAGAAACAAATGATACACTGATTCTGTATATCTGATACATCTGAAAGCAACAATAGAAAATGTAAAAAAAGGTAAGACCCCCTCCAAAATGTGCTTTCATCTTCCCCTTTTCTATCTGGATATTTTTTATTATTCAGTTTCAAATGCTAAATTCCTAGTTAATATACAGTGGAACCTCAGATTGTGAGCACCTCAGTTCACGGGATTTCCGCAAGACAAGCAAAATGTTTTAATAAAATTTAATTTGGTTAACGAGCGACAACACATAAGACATGCAATGAGTTCATGTGGGAAATCTCACAATGGAGCCGATGGTTCTTCTCTCTTGCTGCATAAAAAGCATAAATTAAGTGAATCTAAATTAAAATCCTTGTTATGACAATGTATTCTTTTGACAAAAGTCTGTTATCCTTTCCCCTGTTTCATTTCGTACTCCAAGGCGAAACTTGTCTGTTATTCCGGTTATCTTTTGACTTTCTTCTTTAGCATTCCAATCCCCTATGATGAAAAAGACATCTTTTTTGGTGAGTTTTTTTGTACACCTTCATGGAACCAGTCAGTGGCAACCTCTTTGGCATCAATGGCTGAGGGATACTTGAATATCTGTGATGTTGAATAGTTTGCCTTGGATTCAAACTGAGATCAAACTGTCATTTTGAAATTCTACTCTAGTATTGCTTTTCCCACTCTTTTATTGACTGTGGGGTTTATTCCATTTCATCTAAAGGATTCTTGCCCTTTCCCATACATTTTAGTTAATTGTATCCCAAGCTATCAATGTTCGATCTTGTCATCTCACATTTGACCACACCCAGATTACTTTGATTCATAGACTGAATATTCCAGGTTCCTATGCAATATTGTTCTTTAAGCATCAGACTTTCCATTCACCTCCAGATATATCCACAGCTGAGCATATTTTTGGCTTTGGTCCAGCTGCTTCACTTTTTCTGGAGCAACTTGTAATTGCCTTCCACTCTTCCTCAGGAGCACATTGGATACCTGCTGGCCTGGGGGACCCATCTTCCAGCGTCATATCTTTAGACTTTTGATACTATCCATGGGGTTTTCTTGGCAAGGATACTTGCCATTTCTTTCTCCGGTGTATCATGTTTTGTCAGAACTCGCCACTATGACCTGTCTATCTTGAGTAGCTCTGCACAACTCTCCTCTGCACTGAGTTATGCAAGCCTCCTTACCACAACAAGGCAATGATCCATGAAGGGGGAAGTCTAGACTATGGCAAACTATTAGCAATGATGTCCTACTAAACTGAAATTCTACTCTATTCATTTAACTGAACATGGTTGATTCAACACAGTAGTTTTCAAAGAGTAATTCTGTCCCTATTTCCTTTCCAGATCTATTATTCAGAAGAAACTGAATATAAATACTCCTCAATTAACAGCCATTTAGTCAGCAACTATTCAAAATTACAACAGCAACAAATCCATACCCATACCCAAAGTTACAGCCATCGTAGTTACATCCAATGCTCATGTGATTTACGACTGGATGCCAAATGTACTGCAATCATGTCATCCCCATTTCCAATCTTCCCTGCTGGCTTCTCCAGGAAGTCAATGGGGAAACCGGAAAGAAAAGTCATAAGCTACAGCCACCTGCCAAAAGAACTCCCTCTTATCTCTGGGGGCTGGCTGAAAAAGATCCTGCTTAGATTACACCCAGAATCTAAGCAGGATTTTGACAGAAAGGGGCATTTGCAGAAACGGGCATTTGCAGCCAGCCCCAGAAACAAGAGGGAATCCTGCAGAAATGCCTGTGCTGTAAACACTCTATGCCAAAATCATACTTGGATTTCAGAATGGATCTTTTTCAGCCTTTTCCATCCTGCCCCCCAAAATAAGGGAGCTTCTTGGACCTGACAAGAAGTGCTCTGGATTGCAGATACTCTGTCTAAATCCAGCTTGGATTTCAAGTTGAACCTTTTTCAGGCAGCCCTCAGAGACAATCTAAGCATATTTCTAGATATATATACCTAGCTAACAGCAACAATTAGTAGTTCTGGTCACATATTTTATTACTTATAGTCTACTGTCTATATTGCATTCCCTGTGGCGATATACAAAGAGCTTACGACATTAAGTCTATTCTTTATGTCTGTTAATCCTTCCAGTAAACCAGAAAGGAAATGCACCTACATGAGCTAATTCTGCTTTATTTTAAGACTACATTAATAGAATCCTTCCTAATTTTTTTGCTCTGTTAAGCCACTGGGGTTCCAACCTCTCTTGTCTGATTGTTTCCTAGGCAGCATCTCTTCCCTTTGCCTCTTAAGATCATTTCCACATACCATTATAACGTCACATGCCTTTTTATGGCACTAGTGTTACTCCTTATTTAGCAGCTACCTTGTTTTGCAACTGTTTGCAAATATGATAATATTTGAATATCATGAGCACTGATAAAATCACCATCAATCAATTGCAAAAGACAGCTTTACTCAGAACAGCTTACATCCTGCAACAATACCTTTTAACATCATCAAAGAACAACATTTACCTATCCTAGTTCTTTGGGAAGGACTCGAGAGATGGACAAAAATGCCAAATCCAGTCAAAACATCTGGCTGACTGTGAGACAAACAATAAGAACAATCCCCCATTGAGGCATTTTCTTGATGTGGTGATGGGTTCTGTGTGCTCTGACAAAGATGAGAACTATGCCATAATGGACAGATAAATAAATCACCAGGGAAACCAGACAATGAGTATCTTTCCCATAAAAAATATGCTGAGACTTAAATATACTGAAATCCATATCAGCCCAGTTGTCACCTGGTTAACAGGGACCATGCTAGGTAACAGAATTCCTGGACATCTGATGAAATATGGGCTACATGTCTCAGGGCTGTTGACTGAGCAACCAAAACCAAGACCAGCAACTGCAGAACAACTGGGGAAAAAAGTGTCTACCTATTGTAGATATACAATAATACTTACGTCTTATTACATGGCTAGTACATTAAAAAAATAGCAGGGAAAGCACATAATAACAAGCCTGGAAATGATTAAGAGCAAAAAAGTTCAAAAAAGAGACAGAGAGCTAATTCTGGCTACAAAAGACTATGCATTAAGAACAAATGCATATAAAGCCAGAATTGAGAAGACAGCAACAGTAAATGCTGCCTCTCCAAAGAAGCTGAAGAAAGTAGACCACCTAGTTAGACTGACTACAAGCAGCAGCATGATGAAGTACAATGCTGCATTGGAATATCTGCAAGAAATAGCATTTGCCTGCAAGCTAGAACTGGTAGGGCCATAAAGTAATTGAAAATGAAGAAGTTAAATTGCTCTGGCACTTTAGAATACAAACTGACAGGAACCTGCCACATAAAACCCCAGATTTAACTAATGCCAATAAAAAGGAGATAAAAGTCTGGATAGTGGACGTGGCAGCACTTGGAATTAGCAGAAGAGATGAGAAAGAACCAGAGAAAATCACAAAATACAAACACCTGCAAATAGAACAATTGTGGCAAAAAAGCAAATATAGTACCAATAGGGGCCTTGGGTGCCACCCCCAAACAATTGGAGCACCACTTGAACACCATCGGCATTGATAAAGTCAGCATCAGTCAGTTACAAAAGGCAGCTTTACTTGTAACAGCTTAAACCCTGAAATGATACTTTTAATACCATCAAAGATCATCTACCTATTTCAGATCTTTGGAAAAGACTTGATAAGTAGATAAAAATGCAAAATCCAGTCCAAACGTCTGGCTGACTATCGGATGAATCATAAATAGTAATATCATTTTCTGACTAATACATGCATATTAACTCCTTCTTCTTCCTATTTTATAAGTAATAAACCCATCTCCTCAATTAAAATCCAACACCTTAATTGCTATGCCATACTAGCAATTGCTTTTCTCCTTTCTGTTTTCATTTCTCCAAATCCCGATGTGACTTCCAAACATTTTCATATACACTAGAGACATCATCACCACCTCAGTCATTATGAGGTGCGGTGGCACAGCAGATTAGTGCCGCCAGATAAGTCGCCCAGAAATGGCTGACACTCTGGCAGGTTCGATCCGCAAGCTCCGCATGATGGGGTGAGTGCCTGTCACTTGTCTCAGCTCCTGCCCACCCAGCAGTTCGAAAGCACGTGAAAATGCAAGTAGATTAATGGGGACCTCCTTCAGAGAGAAAAATTGCTGGTCAGCAAATCGACAGAGGAGCAACTCGGTGCAACAGAACACCTAAGTCGGCGCAAAAAACTCGCCCGTCCTGGGGACGGAGGAGTCCCAGAGGACACCACGGAAATGAACATCGCCAGCCAGCCGAGGGGGGTGGGGTAAAATAAAGAAAAATGTATAATCACTAACCTATGTAAGCTGCCAAGAGTCTTCGGAAATTGGAGGCATAGAAATATGATTGAGAAATAAATAAATAAATACACATGTGCGCGCGCACGTACCTGCATATATACATAAATCCTTAATATATTGTCCTGTTATTATTTCCAAAACAGCAATATATCCAATATCCACTACCCTTTCCAGTCTCCAGTTGCAGGGGTTTTACTCTGAACCACTGCCACAGCAAGTAGAAATTTGCTGCCAATTAAATCTTTGGGCACGTTGTGATTGACTTCATTGAACATGTTCCACAGGTTTGGAAAGAAAAAAAGCCATATTTTTATTATTCCCTTTATCTTAATAGTAGTAGTAGTGTCATTTCTGTTCTACACTTTGATTACCTGGTAATTACTCAGCCTGGCTGAACCTGCATTTCAACTTCCTTGGACCAACCTTCCTGTAAAATAACTCTGAGAGCAGGAATCTGAGAGAGACTGATGCCAGTTCGGCTCAGCTGCTAGGATCCCAGTTGTTCCTTTGCAGGAAACCTCTACTCCCAAATGTTTTGTTAAATAAGGCCAGCCAGGATCCTCTGAAAATTGTGGCATTAAATGGGAATGCCAGAAAATGAACCTGGGTGCTTTTCTGCCATCCAAATAAGACTATAGCTGGAACTCTGGCTTAGTTCTTTTACGTAAAAAGATGAGATCACACCCAGGCTCTGCAAATGGAAGTCCAATGGAAATCAGTGCAACACAGCAGATAAGCACAGTTTAAGCAGAACCGGTGCAGTCTCTCTTCCCACAGATGCGTGACAGGGTGTTGTGGTAGATTGAGGGCTGCTAGTTATCTCATTTCACTTTACAGTGTTTGCACTCTACACCAAAGAAGATAATACACAGTCAAAAAATGATCAGAGGACACAGAAAAATGCTACGACCATTTGCAAAGCCAGTAAATAACACAATTGAGCCATAATAGGGAGATGCTGGGAACTGAATGGAGATTTTTGCATAATAAACTGTTACTTGTTTATTGATCAAATTTATGTGGCCACCCATCTCACAAAAAAGTGATTCCAGGTGGCATATAGCAAAAAAAAAGTATAAAAACAACAAACATGTCAAACAGCCATTATATTCTGCAAGTCCTTAGGGGCTTCCAGAAAATAAAGAGGGAGGGAGCTGACATCATTGTGTCTGTGTGTGTGGGGGATGTTCCATAAGGCAGGTGCCAGGAGAGAGAGCACCTGCTTCCTGGGGCCTGCCAGAGTACTTCGCTGAGAGATGGGACCCAGAGACAGCCTGCCTCTTTTGCCAGATCTGATGGAATGAGATGTAATGCAGGAGAAGTGGTCCCTCAAATAATTCAGCCCAGTGCCATGTAGGGCTTTCAAGGTCAAAACTAGCACCCTGAATAGGACTGGCAACCAATGCAGCTCACAGAGCAAAGGCGTAACATGCACTTTAGCATGCACAGAGCAAAGGTGTAACAACATCGAACAGGAAAAAAAATCCAGAAGAATTTTTAGGAAGCTTATTCAAACCAAGTCAGACCTTGGTCCCTTTAAGCTCAGAGTTCTCTGTCGAACCGCAGGATACGGGGCTGCTCTTTTCCAAGCCGGCCTAGAGATGGCCAGGATCACTTTGGGAATGCCTGCATACAAAGCAGATACTCTGTCTTTTCCTTGGATACGGGGAGAGTTGATGTCCCCGAGAGGTGGAGCTGCAGACAGTGCTCCAACTGCTGGGTGCTGACTAAGCATCCCTTCTCTGGAGATACTGAGGAAAGTTGAAGAATTCTGCCACTCTCTTTGTGAGGTACAGTTTTTTTTTCTCTGATTCTCTTTTAAAGCACCTGAACCTTCCGTGCCCTATTTCAAGGGTCATGTTCAATGGGACACATGGAGGAGGGGGAAGGATGTCCACCTCATGGCTGTATCAGGCCACACCAGAAGCATGGAAAAAAGATTTACAACTTACAGCTCTTCTGAGTCCCAGGATAGGCTCTTCTCAACCTCCAGAGCCTGTTCTTTATGTTCCCTTGCCCAATATGATTGCTTTTTACTACTCTGATCCTCAATGAAAATCTACACAGCTTTTCCTCCCAGGCATGGGATGGAGAAGACTTTTCCTACAACTACAGAATCACCTCTGAAATCTTAAAAAACAAAATACTTAACAACCCAGGAGACATTCAAAAAGATTAAAGCTCTCTCTCCAGCAACTAAATATAGGCAGGTCTGTGTTCAGCTGGGTGCTGAAAATAGCAGGTCTAAAAGGTCTTCCAACTTCCAGTCACTGTTCCGCTGCCTGGTGATTCCTGGCTCAGAGTGGCAATTCTTTCAAGGGGAGGACACTGCAAGCACGCTGTCTCGCAAGTGCATAAGGCTGCCCAGGCATGACTGTGGCAGTGCAGAAGTTGTGTTTTTATCAGTACGAGAAACAGAAAAAGGTGCTAGCTCAGGGATTCATGCATCCAGCCCGTGAAAGGCATATACATCCCTAACTCAATGCTCAGGGAAAGGGCCAGGGTTTCAAGGCCAGTCTACAGGAGAACAATTGTGGGGCCATTCAGACAAACTCTGGGAATGCTGTTTCCGTAGGAGAGAGGCTGGCAGAGCGAATGAGGCATCAGCAAGGAATCCTTGCGTAGCCATAAGAGAGCCAGGTCCAACCCCCTCCCCAGGTTCCGTCAGCTGGTATCCAGGAGCTCACAGTCTGAGAAGATCTCTGGATGTACGGTTTTAGCAATAAATTAGTTGTTTTGAACCTTAGAGAGTGGACCTGTTTACTTGCACCTGACCAATTCCAGTGGTATGCACCAGATGACACAATCTTTAAGGATAGGACCTGGAGCGCATCCACTTTGTCAGATTTTTCTCAACAGGTGGAAACAGTTGGAGAGAGAGAGTTCTTCGGCTAGCTAGAACCTATCCCACGAAGGATCACAACCAGCACCTTGAGTCAGAAGCCCATTGGTAACCAGTGCAGCTCATGAAGTGGGTACATTGAGGTTTGTCTGTAACTACTCCTGCCAGTGGTATTCTCAACCACCTGTATCATCTGAGTTTTTGTTAAGAACAAAAAATAAGTATATTTTTTCATCTTTAACACCCTGATATAATCCCTTACATTCAGTCAGCACTCGAGGCAATCTCTTCTGTTCGTTTCCTGGATCTCCTCATAAAACCAGGAAGCTCAAGGATCAGCAAACAGGGAGAGGCAGGCCTCAATTCAAGTACTCACCAGATTCCAAGGAAAATTGCCCTCTGGAATCCTGTTAAGGATGATCAAATGATTTGACAACCACAATCTGCAACTCCATGCACCTGAGGCAAGCAGGGCTGGAGGTGGTGGCATGGATTTGAAAACAACACAGCAGAAGCTTCTTCTTGTTTCTTGCGCAACACCTATGTGTGCCATTTGAAAAATGGAATGCAGCTGGTTGTACTAACACCCTAAACCTAATCAATTTCAGCAAAGCCAACTCTTGAAAAATATTTTGGGCATACCCTTTAAATTCCAAATGGCATTTAATGTGCTGATTCAAACTTGTGTGATAAATCATACAAAGCTCAGGTCAGACATCTGAAGAAGTCTATATCTAGGCCTATGCGTTGCTTGAAAATGATTTGGAAGAGATGTTCCAAATCTCATGTGAGTAATGCCCACATTAAAACAGCCTTTTTTTCCTCATTCTAATCCATTCTTTCTCAGGATCTTTCAGGAAGCAACCTAAAGGGGACAGTGCTGTGGTTTTTTGAGCACGAAGCACTTCTTCCAAGTCTTGTTCAATGTCTGTAGTCATGAGACAAATACATATGAAGCTCTTCCTTCCATTGGCCAATCAACCAGAGGGTCTTCTGTCTAACTTTCACTGCTCACTCTTAATTCTCTTCTGAAATCCTTCCCTGTGACTTTTCCAAACCAATTATGGTTATCTGCTGTTATGACATTTTTTTGAGCCTGACAACCAAGTGTTGAAAAAATAGAGTTTTGCAAAGCTGGAGCATGGGTCTTAACAATACAAGTATTTGTTCATTGCATAGGAGATGAAGAGAAAGAAAAATTTGGAAATAGTTTATAAATTCAATTTGGTTTCCCTTTCAAAATTGTTATAAGAAGAAAGCATTTCAAAAATCAAATAATCTATTTCCCCACTGCCCTATTTCCAAAATAAATGATGCATATTTTGCTTCATGCTGATACAGAATAAAAGGCATTTAGGACAACTGAAAATTCCTGGTAATCCTTCCAGCAAGACTGTATGCCATGCCTGGAGAATCACTGGATTTGACCCACATCCACTATAACATCAGTGCCAAATTATGCGTGTGTAGCCCAAAGTCCAAAAGATGGAATTATGTTCCGATCATCAACCTGATGTTCCCAGAGAAGGGACTAAGGCTGCTACGAACAAGATAGCAGAGGCCGGATTTTTCAAACAGGAATTTTAGTTGTGCTCCTTCTATGATGAGACAAGCACAGGAAGATTTTGGTAAAAGACAAGATCCCAGCAAAGAAACCTCTAATAAAAGGAAATAATACAGTGGTGCCTCACAAGACGAGATTAATCCGTTCCGGAAGAACGCTCTTAGCGCGAAATTCTCGTAAAGAGAAAC
>JANHZU010003623.1:83883-95172 GCA_032468055.1 Acrochordus granulatus
AAAAGCTGGCAATCTTTGGCTGAGAAGGCAGTCAAAGCGACTCATTATTGCTGACAATTCCTTCGTTTTGCAACGGTAAAAGAAGGCAGGAGTTTGATAAAACTGGAGCTGTCAAGAAGAAGGATGTCTGCTGTTGTACAAGGAAATCAATCAAGTGGTGAATTTAGCAAGGAAATCAGTCATCAAGTGGTGAATTTAATCACTCACATGGCCATTTAATTTCAGTAGTGCCTGGCAAATAATTCCAGCTCATGTTCTCAAAGCATATGGGCAGAGAATGGGTGGGTGGACAACCAGGTCAGGCAGTGGAGAGAAACACAAGGTGTTCCAGATAGGCTATGCACAGCAGCTGGGATGGGCTTCTAAGCACTGATGCTTCCTGGAAGCTGTTCCTAAACCTATCTATGGCAGGCCACAAAAGCATTCTAGCCACATTTCAAAATTAGCAAGAACTCCAAAACAATTAGTTTCAATCATGTTGTCCAAACCTGGAAGCTTCCAAAATTGTGCAACCACTTTAGGGAAAGCAGGCAAATGGTCTAACTGCCAACCAGACGCTGGTGATCAGAGCAGACCTAGAGCTCTTGTAATTCGAAAATATGAATTCAGTAAATGGGCAAGCAAGAAATATTTGTGTTCTTGGAGAATCTGCACGTGTCTCTCTTGCATACCTTCACAGATACATACTGATAAAGTTTGCTAGCTCTATTACAATTCCAGTGGATACCGTTTTTCACATTTTAGACTGTCTAAATATTTAAAATCTGAATGCTCCAGCTTCTAACTGCTTCAGGTCAAATTCAGATATGGTTCAATCTGCAAGTCAGAGATGGGGAATGCAGCATAAAAGTGAAGAGATGCAACTGGGGTCCCCTTTATCTGATGCTGGAAACATGCAAAGTCGTCAATAATATTCACTGCAGCTGCAGTTGCAGCAAGAAGAGGAAAAACTCTTCCTCCCAGCTGTTACTGCTGACCTAAAAGTCAATTAATGCTGTTAATTCTCATTTTTTTAAATCGTCTGACATGAGAGGTGGGCTTTGAAAGCAAGAACATAGCAGCTACTCTGGAATCCTTGTCACACTTTATGCTTTGTGGTAAGCCCCCCCTTTCCCCTCAGAGGCAACTGGTGAGCAGGTATGTCCATCCAACAAACTCTTCACATCTAGATCCTGCTGATCTGCGCCCCTTTTGCATTTCATGAAGCCTCTTGCCTCTATGTGGGAAGGATCACGATCTGGATTCTGCAGTGAACTGGCTTCTTGCCTCCTCTCTGCCCTCACTAGTCTGCAGTAACTTCTCCTCTGCCTCAAACTTACCATGGTGGCATTCTGCAAATCCTTAACATTTCCATCAAGTAACACAGCCCAGAGTTGTACTGAGTTGGGCAGCAAATTAAATAAATAAAATCGGCAGAGAAGAGACTTGAATACAGGTCATCCAGACGTAAAAAAGCCTTTCCTCTGGTGAATCTTGCAAAAGTTTCAGAAAGCAGCTTAGGTTTCATTCTGTTTAACTTTAGACAGAAAACATGTCTAAGCTGAGGGGCACAGCATGCCGCAGAGTTAGGCACATCCTCAAGCCAAGGCAAAGAAAGAGCCCTGCAAAACTGGGGGCCAAGTCAGGAAAAAATGGCTCTCATCTGCTGCTATGTGGAACAGGGTTAATAGCTCACTCTGCAGCATGTTTCTGCAGTGCAAGACCACAAAAATATCCTTTAAAAATGCAAGCCAAGTGTCAGAACAAAGATTGGCAACCTAGAAGACGAAGATAAGGCAGAGTGAAGCAGACACAACTTGTGCAGGAATGACGTGGGCTAGAGATTCCACTGAGTTCGCGACGGGAAGGTTAAGGCCACAAACGCTCACGTGGGTCGGGACAAAGAGAAAGAAACAAACTTTCTCCCTCTTTCTCCCTGCTGTGATATGCGACCGAATGACCGCAGAGCTCTCTGATGCTCTCTCTGGAGGCCAGCCCTGGCGGTACTTCTCACAACAAAGGACTGCTCCGCTAGCCAGGTGACCACAGGATGTCCATGTGGGAGGGTCTCTCCTTTCTCAGTGTCCCTCCCTGGGAGGGGCGGTGAGTGTGTCAGCAGTTCACTCCTGCAAGCAGCCTGGCTCTCACTGCATGCTCTATGGACCAAGGGCCACCTCGAAGAAGATGACATTTCAACTTCTCCCTTCCCCTCCTCCATCCTGCCATCGCTTGCGCCAAAAATTTCCATCTGAGCCATGAAAGAGAGAGAGAGAGAAGTGCATCCTTTTCAAGTGGAGCCAAGTCACAGAAATCTGTAATTCATTTATTTCTGGATGGAGTTTCAAAGTTCCAAAAAATAACTTTCTTCCCTGAGAAGGAAGGATTATTTATTTAAATACTTGTGACATGCCAGTCAGGAACAAACATTAAGGAATACAATTAACACCGATTTAATTTTTTTTTCTATGGTTAGATTTTGCCTAGTTAGATTTTATGTATTTCAAAGTACATTGCTGTTGAAAACTATGTGTTGAAATATTGCAGGATGGCTAATCAGGTATTACAGTGCAACAAATGGATAATTTTTTTGGCTGAGTTTTATTTAAAGTGCAGGTAACAAGTTCCCTCTTATGGTGATGAGACATTTAAGGCCTGGTTCTGCAACGTTCTCCCTGGAGGAATAGCCCCCAAAGAACAGCACATATTCAGAGTAGCATCCTAGTAAATTAGTGGTAACTAACTGGTGCCTGAAGGACTAAAATTTTGTTAATATCACCACCACCACCACCACCACCACACAAACCAAACATCAATCTACAATGTTATTGCTGATGAGGAAGAGGAGGGAGATGATGTTTCATTTAAAAGGGAGAAATCCTCTTAATGCGATATTGATATACTGTATCCCAAAACACATAATTGTATTGAAGATGCCAGTAATTATTGCTATAGTTTTAAGCCTCTGTGACTTGCGTCCTTGAAGAAAGACACTTCAATCTACCCCAGCTTTTTTCTACACACTTTGTTCAATGACCTGCAAATATAATGGTCCATCAACACCCATGAAGCACCTGATTTAGGGTTGTAGTTTACAACTCGTAGAATAAAGGATCACTATGTGCAGCAAAACAAGCTCAAACCCTGTAACCGTTTTTTGGAAAACAAAGCAATTCTTCCCAACAATCCAGTTGTTCGTCACCATTTTGAAGAAGCATGGAAATAGTTACCAAATTCTTCATAGAGTTTTTAATGCTTCCTGATGATAATTCTCTGCTACAGATTCAACAAACATCCTGAAGACTGTAGTTGAGAACTGAAGAAAACTTAGCTAAGGAGCCATTGTTATTTCTTTTCATACCTTATTTCTATGGGAAATTCAATACAAATTCCTTAATGACTTGTTGGCCTGAGTTGTCACCTTTCTGTGGCAAAAATAGGGGTTAAAACTATTGGTCTTAAAAAACAAAAGTGTCTTCACTAAATGAGGGAATATGGCATATTTTCAATTTATATGCTTGAATTGACATCTGTTTTTGTTTTTCTGTCATAAAAATGGCATGCGTTATATCTTATATTGATTGGGACTGCAAGTTTATTTGATATTACAAGCTAATAAAATACACTGGGTATGCATTTAATGGATTATTTATGGGCCACAACCAGACAGATGAGCTGCTGTAGTGAACTTGCCAAATCTCACTTCCCCTTCCATCTCAATGCAGTCACACAATTCCATGCAGTGTTGTTGAATATTCTCAATGGCCATTGGACCTTCAGTTGCATTACATCCTTTCCCGGGAGCTGTAGGCGCCCTGCTGCAGAACCACAAGAAAAACAGCCTCCTCACATACCTAGCCTAGCATGAAAGCAGAAGTCTATAATAATATTAATAATAGCAGCAATAATAAGAATTTCGACAACTACACAGGACTATTTATGACGATAAAGTTATTATACACTTTATTGCATATCTCACCATATGTCTGCACCTGACATGGGGAAATATTCTGCAGCTATCGGATGGATACCCCAGAAGAATTTACCTGAAGGCCAGTCTTTCATTTTTATAGGATCAGTGACTGGCCTCATTTCTCGTATACACATATTGTTGCACTACTCCCTAAAACAGACTACAAAACCAGTTTATTTATTGAGTTTCTGAATGAAAACATGGCCAGTCCAGAACATTCATCTCTACTCCTTCATCCTGGAGTGGTTATAGATCTGAAGTGATGGGGAATAGATGGCAGCTCCGATCAACTGTAATTGTTTTCAACAGGAAAGTTATTTTCTAAGCCTCCTGATGCTTTGCAGAATTTTGTTTCTCTTTCCTGAAGCAGCCTTGAGCATGTTTCCAAGTTGACCACCTCCTGCTTGCAGAGATGAACTGCAGAGGTGGAAGACAAATCCCAAGGTGAGAGAAACTGACAAAGGTTGATCAACTCATTGACAGAAACTCTCTCATGCTGAATCTTACGGATATTGAAACGGTTGCTGGGTGTGGGGCTCGACACAAAAACAGCATTTCAATAGATTACAAATAATTGAAATGCTCTGTTACCAAAGGGGTGGAGGCAGTCCAAAGGATATCATTGGGGTTTTTAAAGCTTTTTTCTCCACTTTTGCTTCTCCTGAAATTACTGTTTCTCTGAATCTTTATGGTTGGTATAAAGCATTGGGAAAGCATTGATTGTTCAGAGCCCAACAGAGGTTTGAGGAAAACCCTTTGTCTCTTAAAATGAGAGAAATGAGCCTGGCAATTTCTTTGTTGTATTATCCCACCTTTACTGTTTTTTTATAAACAACTCAAGGCGGCAAACATACTCCTTCCTCCTGCTTTCCCGACAACCACAACCTTGGAGGTGAGTTGGGCTGAGAGAGAGGGACTGGCCCAAGGTCGCCCAGCCAGTGTTCATGGCTAAGGTGGGACCAAAACTCACAACCTTCCGGTTTCTAGCCTGTTGACTTAACCACCCGATCAACTGGCTCTGTCTTTCTGTCCTTAAAATGTTTTAAAACATTTCCCAATGTAAGCCATACACACTTTGTGTCAGCTCTGAGGCTGCAGTCTAGATATTGTAGAGTTCGGTTTCCATTTCTGATTTACCACATGAAAAGGAATTAAATAAAGGAATTACTCATGAATTTATGAACATACAAGCAGTTCAGAACTGGAAAAAATCATGCTCCACAACCAAGTAGAGTTTTCTGAGAATGACACTGAACAGGACACTCAAAAAATGGCAACGCATCACAGTCCTGACCTCTAAAGCAATTCTCTGGCTGACTAAACAGGCTTGTGAAACCCAATCTTCACTGTATCCAGGAAAATCTTTGATGGGTGAACCAAGTAGAATCTTCAGTTGTTTTGCAGAGCTGCCAAGAATGCTGGTTAGAAACTGGAAAGTTCTTGGCAAAAACGTACAACTTGAATTTCCTTGTAAAATTTCCATATGGAAATCTCGGAAATAAAATCTTCATTTCTTGAAATGAGAACTACTCATTTTAAAATAGTCAAAGCATATCTAATGTGTATGTTTGAACAAGCTGTATGGCTAATCTTCAATCCACAGAATCTGAATAAATAAAAGATACTACTTTATCAACGTCCGATTGAAGTACAACTTGATTTATAAAAAAAATGCAATCCTATGCAGACCAACCTGGCAATACATTTTCTTTTGCATTTTTTGGGTTATTCTGGAAAGGCTTCAATTTGTGTACATTTCTAACACATCATGGCTGTCCAAAGCACCTTTTAAGAATATAAGGGAGGCCAAATAACCTGCAGGTCAACATTTCACTTATCTAATTGTTCATAAATACCTGACCTTGATTCTAACTTGAAAAACAAAACCGCTCTGGAAGCTGCATGAGAGCAAACCAAGTAAGAATGGGGAGGAAGCACAGAAAAACAACCTTCACCAACGCGGCTGTTGCTCCAGCTAAGTGTCACTGGACTCTCCAAAGTGAGGGCCTTGGAACAGTCACCCAGAGCATATAGCTTTACCCAGAAAAACAAGCCATCCTCTGTATTTTTTGAAAATTGTGTTTGCTTTTGTTTGCAATCTTCCCTGCTGGCAATGAAAAGGATGTGTGACTGAATGTGAGCTGACTAAAACCAAGATCATTTTAATCCCAGCAACCTATGCCCTGCAGAGGTCAGAAAGGGATAAAAAAAATCATCAGGATGTTTTTCCACAAGCTGCAAAAAGGGTCACATTATTGGTTATACCAATGATGGTATAAGGATGGTTATACCATGATATTCTTACTGGAGAGAATAGAATTGCTCTTCTATTAAATTATTATGCGCACTAACTTTAAATGTATGATCTTAGAAGATGACAAAAAGCAGCCTGGGAACAGCAGCACCAAGATTTGCTTTGCAAGAGTCACACAAAATGCAATTCAGCAGATGTCTCCATGTCTCTGAAAAATCTTGTTCTTAGCAGCGCATGTAACTGTGGTTCTAGAGGGTTGTAAAATTTCATCCCTGAATGCAGATTTTTGTGGAAAAGCTGCTCCAGGAAAATTCATAGAATCATAGGGTTGGTGGGGACCTTGGAGGTCTTCTAAACTAGCCCCTTCCCAAAGCAGGAGTCATCATACCATACAATGGCTGCCCTATCCTTTCTTGAAAACCACCAGTGATGAAGCACCCACGACTTCAGGAAGCAAGCTGTTCCACTTCTTGGTATTTCTCACTGTGGAGAAATGCCTCCTTATTTCCAGATTTGTTCTCCCTCTTATGAGCTTCTATCCATTGCTTCTTGTCCTTCCCTTAGATGCTATGGACAATAAATTCTGTCCACTTGACTTTTCCATGAATCAAGTTTGACTCCTGATGACTTTACGGGCAAGTCCATGGTGCTTGCATGGCTACAGTGCCAAATGGTTTACTGTTGCCTTCTTCCAGGATTTTTTTTTTTGATTTCCCAATTTAGGACTGGTATTTCCTATAAATCTCTCAATTATGTACTAATCAGATCAGCCAAGATCTGTTGGGTGTGGCCTCCTGCTGTGGGCACTGTTTACTAACTGTAGCTACCATAATACACTAATTGAAAAAACAATAAATTGCAGCAAACAGAGATTCTCCCCAATTACTTTAGCAGAAGCCCCCAAGTCCTTTTTTCTCAAGAACCCTTTCCCAGTGTTGATTTCTTTGCTGGGGAAGCTACTGGTATGCCCCAAATGCAAAGTAACACAAGCTGTTGACCTAGCTCAACAGCTAGAATGGAAGAAGTGCCCAAAAGCTTTCTTTATGGAGATGACTGTGCTAGAAATGAAGAGGTGAAAGTATCACACACAAGATTTCCAAATATTAGGCATCTATCACTTTCATAAGAAATAGTCATTACCAAAAAATGCTTGACAACTATTTTCTACCTGCTTGTTTTGAAAAGTGTGGGAATGTACTGTTTTAGTGACCCCTGTGAAGGATGGAATTATGTGTTCCAGTCAATTAAAGGTTGTCTGAAAGATGCACTCAGAGCTTGCATGCCTTTTGCCAATATTATGTCATGTAGAGGATCAAAGTTTCATCCATAAATTAACCACAATGCTGCAATCACACCACTATTGTGGCCAACCATAACAATACAAATGTACTCAACATAAAGGATTTACCTCTGATGTGCAGAATTTGTAACTCCAGTTGGGATAATTACAGGTTTAGTTAGCCTAATACATGAAAAGTCTTTTTTAATTGGATTGCACTGTGGCAGAGTTGCAGGATTTCAATATTAGTTCAATCAACTAAACTATCACTTAAATTCCTGCCCTTAAAACCACAATATGATTTCTCTGATTACAGCTTAATACTATATATGATAAGATAGCCACAGGATATCTGGGAACCAGGTCATAAGTTTTACTCAGCAAACCAGGGCTTAGTTCAGCGTAGCACTAGTCATGGACTACAAAGAACATGGCTGTGAGATAAAGATATAAAAGATATTACAGTAGAACCTTGGACTGCGAGTAATGTGGTTTTGCAAGATGAGCGAGTAACGTGGTTTTGCAAGATGAGCAAAAATTTTTAATAAAATTTAACTTGGTTAAAGAGTGAAAACTTGCAAGACAAGCATAGCGTGATGAACTCGCATGGGAAATCTCACAACTGAGCCAATGGTTCTTCTCTCTCACTGTAATGAGAGAGTAATGACTTTAAAAAGTAATGACTTTTTACACTGTGTAAAAAGTGTAAATTAAGTGAAACCAGTAGTATTAGTGAAAGTCATTCAAGAGAAAGAACTTACGAGATTCAAATTCCAAATGTTCTCATGGAAGGAGATTCTCCTTCCAAGCAATAACCCTCCACTTCCTCTCCTCCTTCATGCCCAACTATGACTCTTTGCAAAGTGTAAGAAGACTTCCCTGTCACACACATACAGCCCTCCTTGCATAGCACCATCCAGCCCATCCCCCTCCTGCCCATCTCTTCTCCCCCTCTCAAAGCACGGAGGCAGGTCATAATAAGAAACATTTCCAAACCACCCAGAAAAGACTCCCGAGAAAGACATTACCAAGGGAAAAGGAAAAAGGCCATTTTGCCCTCGAGCAGCGACAACAGATCCACCTAATCCAACAGGGCTGAGCAACAGCAGTTGGCCAGAATCTACCTCAGAGTGGATCCATTGTAGCTGCTCAGGAAAGAGCAAGGCAATAAGATTAACACTAAAGGCAGCACACTCCTCCCAGGAAAGGCCAGATGAACTTCCTAAGGACTACACAGAAACAAAAGAGGACAGAACTTCAAGGCTAGGTAGAAATCCTCTTACGTAAACCAAGGAACCATCAAGAATCACCACCCAAATTAAACCACAGTCGTTTTTCTCTGCCCGGCTTCGATCGGACTCTTGGGGACCCCTGCCTCAAAATCTTCCAGCAAAAGTTAAAGTGCTGGTTAATTTGTTTTATTTCTACTTTATATTGTGTATTAATCATTCTTATTTGATTCATAATAATTATTATATTTATAAAAAATAAGTATCTTATTTGTTTCAGATATTAGGGACAATAATTTGTACATAAAATACCATTGAACATGATTTTTATATGAATATTTTTGGATGTGTGGAACAGATTGTCCGACTTTACATTATTTGCTATGGGAAAATTCACTTTGGTATATGAGTTTTGGATTAAGAGCATTCTTCCAGAACGAATTATGCTCACAATCCAAGGTTCCACTATAGTTGATTTATTATTATTATTGAACTTCTGCTGGCTGAAACCAACCCAAACCAGACTAGGGTTTGCCAGATATGAAAGATTTAATTCCCACCATCTCCAGTCAGCAGAGTAAAGTCCGACATAATTTTTGGACTACTCACTGGGGGAGACTCAATTTAGCATTTGTCAAAATTCAAATCAACTATAACTTCGATCAGACTACTCTGAAAGATACTGAGGCACTTTAAATGAGAAATTAGCTCCCAGCACCAGCTTGGTCAAAGTAAAGTTAGGGAAGGAACTGAGGATGAATCATACCAGAATTTTGAAGGGTGTGTGTAGTTAGTTTACAATGGTCTCTTCTCAACTGTTGAAAGCTTAAAACTTTAATAGCAGGATGTGAGAGTGAACCCTGCAATCCACCATCATTTATGCTGCCCCCCTCTTTTTTCTCTATTTCTACAATATCTTTTTTTAAATGGTCAACCAGGAGTGATATTTACATTTCGCTTACTTGGGATTCATAGGTAACACAGACATTATCAAAGACTTTGTGTCTCTTCTGGATCCCGGAGATCTTTCATTTTGTGATGCTTGAGGATCTGAGATCCTGGGAGATGAGATATGCCACGTGCCTGTATGAGTCTTAAGACAGAATGTGTGATAGATTTCTTAGGGCTCCTCTCAAAGCCACCTTTACATGCCTTCTTCCAGACTTTGAATCAATCAAAAATGTGCTTGAACAATTTTAGGCTGCCTGGACAGCCATAATCTAACCTGACTCAGGTTTGCCAATGCCTTTATTATTATAGCTTTGTTGCAAAAAAAGAAAAAAAAACCCTAAATAAATCAGTAAGTTCATTGTAAAAAATTATAAGCTAAGACAAGACTTCCAGTGATTGCTGTATCCAGTGTGAGTCCAGTGTAGAAAAATGAAGGTTCAACATTATTTTATGTCTTTCTTCCACCCAAGTAATACAATGAACTAGATACTGCTTTATTTTGAATGGAAGGTCTGGCTTCCATTTGTCTGTTATTTTGGTAACATACAGTTCTGACTTTAGACTGTTTATTTTTTACTATGTGAGAACTATCAGACTTAAAAATAGGTCTACAGCAGGTTAGTGGTGTTCCAGAAGACCAATATTCCAGAGTACATAAGCATCTCAATACCTATGCTGATGTCAAACAAAAGCTCCTGTGGCTGCACAAGGCTGGTCTGCAGCAGGAGTCCCCCAACTCTGCTATTACAAGGTCAATTGGTCTCTCTCCAGTCTCCTAAATTGGCATTGGGAGGCCAGCCTCTTGCTAAGACATCCAGGAATGGACTTGTAGTATTATACCTGTAGTATTGCTTTTGTTGCTCCAGAAAAAGCTATCCTACATTGATGACCCCAAACTACCCTACAAACATTATGTGCAGGAAGCTTAAGGCAATCCACTGAGCTATTTTCTAGCCTGCTGGGGAAGGTGCTGGCAGTCCTACCCTATCCACCTCCAGGTCTGACATGTGCCAAATCACTGGCAACGTTCATGGATTCAGGAATGAGATCCCAAGGGGGAATCTAGAAGTGCTAAACTAGAGGTGTTGATCTGCCAGTCAGCCCAGCATTCAATTGAACATCTCCTTTTGCATCTCCTTATAATGAGAAAATACCCAGCATTAGGGGTATCTTTGGGCAACCATGAATTTAAATAAGTAATGGCTGCAAGCTTTAAGTAAGTAATGGTTACAAGGATATGCTATAGTGCTTCCTCCTGGAAAGCAGGTACAATTCCTTCTGCAGAAGACTGGCAAATTAAGTTGTGGGTGTATGCCTTGATGTCTAAAATAACCTTGTAATTTGAAAAGCAAATCTTTACAAAGTAGCTTTTTGGATACAGACTTATACATCATCCAAAATCTGGGTTTCTCTCAATATATAATTTTATTATTTAAGCCATGGATGACCTGTTAAATTAGAATAGATTTCTTACTGATGGAATAGAACAGTATTCAAGTTGTTGACTATTTATTTATTTATTCATTAAATTTCTATGCCACCGAAATCCGAAGACTCTCAGCAGCTAACTACAGTAAAAACAATATGATAAAAACAATTAAAATTGAAATTAAAAAAAAATTAAAAC
>JANHZU010003624.1:63194-76460 GCA_032468055.1 Acrochordus granulatus
GGGAGACAAAATGGTGAAATTAACATTGTGCTGAAGTTCTGCTGATTTAGACATGCCTTGTGATGTCACAGATACATACAAAAGGGGTGGTCTTTCCATTGTGGTAGCACAGTGCTGCTTTCATTATTTTGATCCTATAGATGATTCTGTGCCAAGTGCACACACATCGTTCTGAATTCTGTATATTATCTTATGCAAGGGCAGGAAAGGAGGATTCTGAAGAGATGTGCATTGGGGCAGCTGCCAGTGAAGATCTTCAAAACCATTCTACTCCTGCTATCATCCTTGTACAGAGGAATTGGTCTATGCTGGGAGGTGGAGAAGCTGAGAATGTAAAGGATCCTCCAGTTCCAGGCAATTAGAAACTCTAATAAATCATTAAGATTAGGTTTGCTAAAGTTAACAGACTTATTTAGCAAACAACAAGATCTCAACAGACTAACATATATGTGGGCTCATGATGAAATCCTTTTTAGTAGAGAGTAAAGCTCTACTACAAACAATGATGGAACTGATGCTAGAAAACCTGCTAATGAGATAACAATAAATTGCTCTGAAGGTGTGCGTAAAGGTTGTGACAACTTCCTCCATCCTGACTCCCAAAGCTAATGATGCTCCAAAGCTATCTGTAGATTCAGAACAAACCACTCTGCTTCACTTTGCAAGAATTTGGAAATTATTACTTCTGAAGCAGCCCACTTCACTTCGATATTTAGGCTTGGTACGAAGTTTCTGCAGATTTCTTCTGTTCCATTTTCTTTCTAGTAGACACTTGATGTTCCTTAATTAGCTTGGTTCCTTACCATTCTCATACTATTGATCCCAAAAAGTTTTAATGGGAAGAAAATTTAACCCTTTGGTTTACTTATAAGTAGGAAAACATCTGACTCAGAATGGAGATTTAGTCTCCTTCGCAGACTTTTGGAGAAGATATTTTCCAACTTAAAAACTGTATTAAAAAGCATAAGCTTTTGTAGCTGCCATTCACTTCATGAAAAGCATGGGGTGGTAGGATTGATGTAGGATTTAAATTGGGGAGAGTGGGAGAGGGAAAGGTAGAGAAGAGAGTTTAGTTATGCAAATGCAGGTTACAACTAAGATAGTATAATGTACTATTTATATGCATATATGCTACAGTGACATTAAGTAAAATGGATTTCTGCAGATAGGTCTAGGCTAAGGCTGATGTTAGAACAGAAGTTTTGAAGTCATGATGGAGGTGATAAAAATGTCATAATAAATTTCAAGTAAGGCAGAGGTTTCAGGGGATGAGAGTTAAATAAGTGTTGTTCTAGATCACTCATTAAGATACAGTACTCACATATTTAGGAGTCATGGTTGTGTCACTGATTTTCAGGTCAATGTATTAGTTGTTATGGTGAGTGCAAAGTCTGGTAGTGCTGTTTTGGCATCAGTGATTATGTTCTTGATGGATTGAAGTCCATGGTTGTGGAAATTTTATACAGTGCTTCATCATCCAAGATGGCTAAAATTGTGTTTTAGAGAGATTGTCTATGGAATTCACTTTTCTTAAAAAGTCTGTGGTTTTACCTATATTCTCTTGTGGGTAATAGAAATGAATTGGTACGTGCACAGTGACCTGAGCATATTTCTCCTAAATCGTTACTTTGTTAGTTGAGACATGGATATAACAAACTCACAAAAAGATATTCCTTGTCCTTTCAAGAGACCTTGACGTGGAGTAGTAGCAGTTGTACTTTTCCCAGCATACAATATTCTGATAATATTTGAATATCTATCTTCTGTTGAAAAGGATAGCTGTGAGGCCAGGTGAAAAATTGGTGGATTATGCACAAGCCTCTGTGTTCAACCCGAGAGAGATGAAATCAGATGATTCCCTGAATACGCAATAGTCCTTTTCTGCTTGTCTTCATCTTTTATTTTTGGATATATGGCTAATAATAAAGAGAGGATCTTTTCAGTAGAACAGCATCCAAAGAGGTTTGAGACAACTTCCAAAGTGAGATATATCCCATGCTGACATTTCATTAGGCAACAACCGGAAGTCCTATTCTTTTGAGTTGTTAATGATGTTTGAATTTTCCTCCATTCTTTTGATTGGTTTACTTCTTGGCTTTGAAGTCAGGATTGAGCTGCGTTCCTTTGAGGATGATATGTGATGGCCTGCAGGCTGCTAGTGGGCAAAACCAAAGATAGTGATGGAAACTTCCAGAGACAAAAATGATGAGGACCATCACTTCTCCCTCCTTCTTTTTGCCACCCCCTTCTTTCATTTCTGATCCTTTTCTCACTGACCCTCTCAGTAGTTTATGTTCCCATATTTGAGACAAGAACTAAATACTTACATGGAGCTTTTGAAGCTTGAAGACACCAGGTTGACCTCCTTTACATTACAATCTTTCTCTTTCTTCCACTCATTCTTGCTACTGAGTATGTGTTCTTTTATCTGCTGCTTTGTTGTTTATATGGTTTCATTGTTTAATCGTGCTGCTTTTGTAAACTACCCTGAGCCACTTTGTGAGAAGATGAAATACAGACATCCAAATCTTAGAGAGAGAAAAAGGCAACCAGCCAGATGAATACATCAAGACATGTAAATTCAATTGAAAAAACTAAGATGCCATCAGTTCATCATTGGTCTACAGATATTACAAGGGCAATGTCTTTAGAAGACTTTTTGTGTGTTTTTTTCCTCTTGTTTTGGTAGTTAATGTGCTGAAGTACTTTGCATAAGAACTGTAGAACAACAATGAAGCAACTGTTGCAGAGCAAGGAATGGACCAAAGATGGAGGTTCCTCTGGCCATTATCTTCTATACTCACTGGGAAATCTATTAGCTTACTAAATATATAAATTTCAAGATGGTTCTCAGTTAATGACCACTCATTCAGTGACTGTTCTACTATATGATGAAACTTAACAAATGGTACTTATGCTGGCCCTTAAAATTCCAGCCATCACAGTCTTCCACAGTCACATGATTGCAATCTGGATATTCAGTAAGAAGCTTGCATTTCTGACCATCTTAGTGTCTTGTAGTCATAGGATTATGATTTGCAATTTTCTCTATCAGCTTCCAACAAGCAGTCAACAGAGAAGTCAGCAAGAAGTCAAAAATCGCAATCATGTGAGGTCCTTGCTTAATGACTCACAATGAAGGTCACTTAACAATGGTAACCGGGAACTGGCATAACTGCTCTTGCTAAGCAGCATGATCATGTGACATCACACTTTATTTACAGACTGCATCACTTAGAGATGGAAATTCTAGTCCTAAATACCATCTTTAAGTGCAGACTACAGACTACTTGTATTCCTTTTAAAAATTCATCTTTATTTTTCTTGCTTTTTTGTTATTGTTCACACTGTTTCTTTTACTCTTTTATAATCTTTTTCTTCTCCTAAATTTCTATAGATTTTTAAATTCTTTGTAAAATCCTCTTTAAATAAAAATTAATAATAAAAAATCCATCTGTAGAAATATATGTATAAACAATATGTTTTGAGAAGGGACCCAATAAATTAATTTTGTCACCTTGACTGCAAATGCAAAATTCTGTGCACTGGGCCTTACATAAAGTCTGATGCTGTTATTTATCCAAAGAACGTAAGATGGACTTTTGTTGAGTTTACCTGCATGCATGTCCTGTTTTATCTTTTTCTCATCACTGGACTATATATTATACAGTAACAGCTCAGAGCATGAAATGACCTCACTGCAAACAAAAAATTTAATACTGCTTAATAAGACTCAGAAAGCAATGCCCTTGGAGAGGCATTCAGGCAACCATTAAAACTTGGAATATTTTGGAAGCAAACAAACAAAGACAATTAAAAACCTATTATTTATTCCCCAGCAACTATTGTATGTCCCAATGAACTCACATGGTATAAAATCCCTAGGGTCTATGGTTTTCTTTTGTCTTCCTTTAAAGTCTGTCAACATTTCTGGCCATTACTATAACTTAGGATATTAAATTTCCTAAATACATTTATTTACTGAGATCAAAGATGAAAATCATTACAAGATAAAAAAATAAATAATTGCCAAATAAAAACAAATTAACAAAAGAAAAATAAATAATTAAGATGAAAATCATTACAAGATAAAAAATAAATGCCAGATAAAAACAAATTAACAAAAGAAAAATAAATAATTACAAAAGAAAAACAAATACAAGAGAAAAATAAATAATACAAGATAGAATAAGTAATAGATCAATCCCCAAATAAATTGCTCTAGCAAGGGGCAACCTGGGATGTTCTAAATATTTTAGAGTTTGATTGATATCAACCCCAACTGGCATAGTTGATGGCAAAGGACTATGGAGCCCCAATTTCTGAAAAGATTATCCACCACCACTTTCAATTGTGTGACTTTATTTCTTTCTCCTGCTTTGAATTCCTTGTTAATACATTTTCCACAAATTTAAACACTCTAAATTCAGTGTTATGAGTCAGAAGAAAATCATTTCTATTCACTCTCCTTCCCTGTTATCTGTTTTGTAAAAATAGAATTGCAATATTTTCTTTCCCCTTTGCCTGAATCATCATCATCATCATCACCATGTGAAGGCTGTATGGAAGTCAGAATCAGTACTTCTATAGAAGACATCCAGAAGGTGATTTATGAGTAAGTTCTATAGACATTCTTGTTGAAATGGGGTCTCCTTTAACATCCCTTCATGGCAGGATACTTAGGATGAACGACCTAAAGAAGACCCACTGACGCTAAGAATGACCCACTGGCAATGGTGACCAAGGACTTTTCTGAAAAAGCAGGTTGAGGAAATACGTGATTCTGGCATTCACACCTTGGGGAACAAGTCAACCAGGTTGTAGTGGGATGGGAGCTAAATAAGGTTACCAATGAATGACTTTAAAAAATAGCCTTCATTTTGTTGGGGCATTCGATTTCTCTTATTTATTTATGCATTTATATATTTATGTATATATTTATTTATGCCCCAGTCCTCTATGCTACCAAATGACTATTTGCTATTTATTTAAAAATACATTTTGAGATGTAGGGTCAATGCTGCTTCCCTGGAGGATTTATACCTACAGGATCGTCTTATTATAATGTCTTTGCCTTCCAATGCAGAAGCTTGTTTTTTTCTTGTTTTTCCTCCCTTGGAGCAAGCAATTACTGCAGTGTTGTTGCTATTTCCAGCAGCTGTAATGCTTTGAAATCTTTCTTACCCTTTATTGCTATTATCTATCAATATAGCTGAGCACAGTTCTACTGATTTTAATATAATTGAAGTAGATTAATTTTAATAAGTGAAATGTGAACATAACCATTAGATGAAATGGGAATAAAATTGTTGCCACTGCAAGACAGATTAAGACTTCCTTTTAAAATTAATTCTTAAAGCAGCTAATTTTGATTTTCTACCTTTGTTTAAAAAAAGAGCGAAAGGAATCGGACTTGCTATTTCAATTACTCAGCTAAGTGGAGTTTATGCAGAATTTAATGAAATAGTAGGAATAAAAAATGCACCACAAAGACAGAAAGGTACATTAAAGCTATGACAGGACAAAGGTATCTTTGACATTTTCCTCTGGGTCTTCCAGGGAAGAAAATAATTGTGGGCACTGAAATCTCATAGCAGAATTTTGAATCCAAAGAACTATGAGTGGTAGTTGACAAATTTTATTTAAGCTCATCCTTACATCCCTCTAACCATGGTGTAAAGATGAAAGAACACTACAGATAGAGTTCAACTTGGGACTAGAATTTCCATTGTTCAGCAAGATGGTTATTAAGTGAGTCACGCTTGATTTTACAACTTTTGCTACCGTTTTTAAGTGAAGTACTGCAGTCAGTAAGTGAATCAGGCAGTCTTTAAGTGAATCCAGCTCCATTGACTTTGATTGTCAGAAGCTAGCTGGTAAGGTCGCAAATGGTGATCTCATGATCCTGGGACAATGCAACTGTTGTAAATACATGCCAGTTGCCAAGCACGCAAATTTTGATCAATGATCTTGGGGGTGCTGTGACAATCCTTAAGTGCGAAGACCAGTCATAGGTCACTTTTTCAGGGCTGTTGTAATTTCAAATGCTGCTAAACAAATGGTTGTAATTTGAGGACTACCTGTAGACCACTTTTTAAACATAGCTTTAGTGCTCTAGATCTGTGTTTATAAAGCAGGACAAATACCATATGTTCCTGAGACTAGTAGTCTTGTCAAGGCCATCCATAGAGGTGATGATGATGTCAAAATAGTGAGCATGAGCTGTGAAGTTGTAGCACTGCCCATTTTTATCTGTGTGGAAAATATGGGGCAGGGTTTTATCACCCAAACATGCCTTCCATTTTTACATCTTTGACTGCCAAGTCTTTTCTTCAAAAAAAGTCAATTTGAACCAGGAACAAGAGCTGTTTCTGCTAGCTGTATATCACTGGCTCTGTCACTAGTGGCTACGTTAAAAAATCTTCAACCAGGAGTTTCCAGGTAGAAACAAAAAAAAAAAAAAGGAAGGTACTGTACAAGCTATCATTTTAGAAACCCATCTTCCCCATCATAACATCCTCCAAACTAATCTGACATATCTGAAGAATATCAAGTTGGGGAATTTGGACAGTAGTTCACCATTTTAAAAGAAGGAGCCAAAATATTTTAGGCAAAATCTTGCAAAAATAGAAAGCTTTTGGACATACAGTATATCTTCCTTTCTCCGCTCCATCATATCTCTCTTCACTTCTAATACATTCTTGCTAAGCTCTTCCTTTAAGATTATTCCTATGCCATTTCTCTTTCTATCCATGCCATGGTAGAACAACTTGAGCCCACCTCCAATGTTCCTCGCCTTATTGATCTTCCACTTAATCTCTTGGACACACAATATATCTACCTTTCTCCACTCCATCATATCAGCCTCTTCCTTTACCTGTCATAGTGCCAACATTTAAGATTCCTACTCTCTCCTCCACACGTCTACCCTTTATCCTTCCTGCTTTCTCTGGGCACACCTACCCCCTTTCCTTCTCCTCCTTTGTCCAACAGTAGCACACTTTCCAGAGGTACCCTGTTGGTTAACAGTCCCACTGGCGGTCGTTGGTAACCCGGGCCTCGACCTATCCGGTATGGAAATATTTTTCTTTATTCACATATTAAGTTGGCATAGATTTTATGTTGGATGCCTTTCCTGATGTAACCCTCCCCATTTATCCAGGCTTGGAACCGGCACAAGGGCTATACTGGTTAACCTCAGTGACTGGGTTAATGCTATACTGCCTTCTTCTGAGATGCTTTATTCCTCAGTTTACCAGATAGCTCTGATATTCCTGATGGCTTCCCCTCCAAATACTAACCAGGTCCAATCCTACTAGTTGTTGGTAAATCCCCCGGGCTTGAACTAATAAGTTACTATGGGTAGCTGCTAAGAATAACCCAAGAGGAAAGCCAACAAATGCTAGATTTTTCTTCAGCTCAGCTTGAAACCCAAACTAGAGAAGAATTACAACTCCTTTCTTGAAATACCCCCAAAGGTTTTCTGCTAGTGCTGTCATTCCTGGCACTTTCCTTGACTGCTGCCAAGCTGTGCTGAGAGCATCAGAAAAGCCCTTGCAAGAAGAGGAGATCTGGGGAAGAACATCCTTCTACTCTGTTGCCAATGGGGTCCATGCAGGGGAGAGGGAATGAATGTCAGACTGATGACAACTCTGTTCCTTCTGGACCTGTGTCACTGCACAGCATACAGATATAAAAGAGGTGGCACTTGTAGAGCAATACCACAATGCTGCTTTCATCATTCTGATGGAAGCAACAAGATATTGCAGATGCCACAACCTATTGTCCTGATGTTTTGGGAAACAGCAGATTAGGGGTGGGAATGTGGTAAGGTTCCTCCTATTATCTTGCTGCAGTTGCTGCTTTAAAATTAAGCAATAGAAAGAGGAAAATGTGTTTTGTGGCAAAGAAGCATTTGGAGATTAGAATATGTGCAGGTCAACATTGAACTGTGGGGTCCTTGGTGTTCTCTGAGATTGGCACTCATGATGACACCTAGTTTGGTAATGAAACACCTGCAAGAAAACAACCAAGCTTAGAGAGCACGAAGGTATCCTCATCTGGAGATCAGAAAGGTTTGTAGAGATATTTCTTGGGGCAGGGGGGTGATTATAGGATTTCTGTAGATTTGTCTTATTTTTGGAGGGGGTGAGTTGATTTTTGAGTTAATCTTAGATAAATCTGTGAAAAGCTGATCAGTTTTTGGCTATGCTGGCCCCATCCTTTCTTTGAACAGAGAATCCCCATTAAAATATAACCAGGTTATCATATTTAGCTTCTGCTAGATCAATCAGATAAATGGATGATGCAAATTTCAGAAGATTGACAGATATACCCAGGTATTTGGATGCACTCAAATCAGCCTTACAGAAGTGAGCTATACACTATCATTACTAATATGCCACAGAGTAGGAAGCCGGGATGTACTATATTCAGTAAGAGTCTTCTGTTTTTGATTGCATTCCTATGTAAAATGCAGATAGGCAGCACGAGGTTCTCAGCAAGTCTTGAAAAAAAAAAGTTTGGAGTTGAATTCTTCTGAGCCTTATTGACTGAAGTACAAGTAGTCTTCAACTTCAACCATAATTCAACCTGGAATTGTGGTTGTAGGTTTTGCCAGTTGTTAAGTGGGTTACCTTGTGACCGTGCCCAATTTTATGACCTATTTTGTGGCAGTTGTTAAGTGAATGCCATGGTTGTTAAGTTAATCCGTTGTTCACAATGGATTTTTTTTGCCAGAAACGGGAAGTAAACTCCGATTTCCAGCAAAAAAGTCATAAGTTGGAGTCATGTGATGGTGGGACACTGTAAATAGCCATAAATGTGAGCTGGTTGCCAAGTGTCATCATATGACCACAAGGGAGGCAGCTGTCACAATTTTAAATCCAAGTTGCAGGCCCATTGTAACTTTGAACAGTTGCTAAATGAGTAGTCATAAGTCGAGGACTACTGTAGCTCTATTTTTAAAAAAATATTTACTACCTTCACTTTCTAACTTAGGTCAGTCAATCAGAAGCCAACCCCACTTCAATCCTTTTTCAAAAATTCTTCATCATTTACATCCAGCCCTATTTGGATAAGTCTTTCAGCATTAGAAATCACTGTTTATTTCAGACACAAAGCAGAATTCTAAGGGAACTGAATCAGGGCGACGCATCTGTAATTTCAACTGCATCTAGCTGGCTTGGATTCCAAGGCCAAAGTTCTCTGGTGCTATACTTCAAACCTTTACAGTAACATAGTTTAGCTACTGTATTTGTATCATGGTTAAATCCAGAGTCAGCTCTAGATTTGTGGAAAGTACTCAAGAAATTTTCCTTAATACCTTTGTGATCCTACCTCTGGCAGACAAGCTGCAACTGATATTCTAACATTCCCACAGTGGTCCCAAATAACCTTATGTTTGGATGTAATTTAAGAGAGCAACACAATTATCTACTGTGGAAGTTTAGACTGCTGTCAACAACATTATGCTTTGTTGATGTGCTAATATCCCAGGATACAGATAAGTTACTGCTTTGCTCTTTCATAATATGAACCTCCTTGTATCACATTCTTGACAACTGCATATGTTCCATATTCTGAGACCAACATATCTCAAATCATTTTGATGAAACCCATATCTGACTTAGGAAAAAGGGTTGTCTTCCTAGGTTCCCACATCTGATTTCTGCATAGGGTTCACGCCAAGGATGGGAGGTAGAGGATGTGGAACAAGCAGCCTTGCTTGACAATTTCTACAGAGTCCAATTTCACATTGAGCATAAAATCTTTGGATGCAACAGACCAAGAGATTTCTAAATATGGGGAAATGCTGAAAGCTGTAATCTTGTCTCCGGAGAGCTAGATAGCTTCTAGCAAACAGCTCTAATGCTTTCAAATTTTGCTCCTAAATTAGATCCATCCTTTAGACATCATGATTATTTTTGACAATGCTCCCTCAGTTGCTACAAGAAATTTCTCACTCTCTTGAGATGTTGACCCTCCCATTTCATAACATCCTGAGGTCTGGGCTGTTCACATATCTATTGCTTTCATAAATTGAGAACGAAGCACTTTTATTATTCCTAATACTGTGGGTTTTTTAAAGACCTTTTGGGTAATTGATTTCTTTTCCCATTTACTAGGCTGTACATGTGCCAAGCCTAGAGGTATTTCTTTCTGAGTTCAAGTCACGTCTTTCTTTCTGAACATGCTAGGCCTGTCTACGAAATAAAATATAATCAGAACAGAAAAATATACATTGCCACATTTATAGCAGGCTACCTTATGTACCTTAAGTGAGGAAACATAAGCTATTTGCTGACATATGTCATCATGTAATTTACCTACAGAATTTTCTAACATAAGTGTACACATGATGCATCAGTTCCAGGATGGGAAAATGAGGAACAGGTGGATATAGCTACTCTTGATGTTTGATTTGCCACATTTCAACAATGTTTTTTTTTTTTTAAATTCTGGGCAAACTTAAATTTCAGTACATGACTTCTATAATCCTGTCAGCACTAAACTAGAAACAAACATCAGAAAAATCAAGGGAACTTACATCTGAACTGAAATGTGTATGTTCTGAATCATTAATATCCTACAAAGCTACAGGGAAAATAAATTCCATAGAACCCAATTAACTTTCTCTTAAGTACACAAGTATAGGTTTCCACAGAGAAAGTATGGTCCTGTAATGATGAGAATAGACTTGATGGAAGATCCTCTTCTCACTAGGAAAAGAATATGGAAAATTGTTGTCCATCCCACTCACCCCACCCTATTTCTAGTTATCTCTCTTTTTTGTTTGTTGAAAATTTATTTTCCTATTATCTTCAGTAAAATGTTTTTCAATATTTCTCTTCCCTCATTCTCAGAGCATGATGCAGGAATGAGGAGACTAGAATGTGACAGAATCAGTATTTCTCCTGATCTACTGTAATCTCTAAAGTCTTCCTTGTTCCTACCATGTTTAGAGCTATGAGAGTACAGTTGCCATAGTTGTGGAAATGTCATAATGAACGAAAAATCTCAATAGGTATGCAATCTTGTCTGCTCAGAAATGCCCAGATTTGCATTTTCTAGTCAGCTTATTAGATGCTCTTCAGAACTTCATCAACTTTATTAGTTTTTTTCTTCATCATTCCTTTAATTTTCATGCCATCAACTAGAAGGAGCAACCAGAACTGCTGTTATAAGTCAACACAGTTATGCAATGTTGTGTTTTAAGAACACTTTGTTTAGGGCCTGTCTAAGCAGTGTTTCTCAACTTCAACAACTTTAAGATGTGTGGACTTTAAATCCTAGAATTCCGCATCCAGCATGCTTAGTTTTCCTGCTTCTCTTGGATCATACACTCTTATATGCATTGCTGACTGCACTAGAAGTGCACTAGAAGGCACTTCCCACCTGTTCATTAGCCACCATATGAGGTGCCAGGAACCTCCTTCATTCTGCCACTGCCATATAGCGCCATTTTGGATTTAAATCAGGAATGTCCAACCTTGGGAACTTGAAGATGTGTAGACTTTAACTCTCAGAATTCCTTAACCAGCATTGCTGGCTGAAGACTTCTTGGGAGTTGAAGTCCACACATCTTAAAGTTGCCAAGGTTGGACATTCCTGATCTAGATGATCATGCTCTGTTCTTGTTTGACATGGACCTTTTTGTTTCTTTTTTTGTTTTTCCCTTGTAGCTTTATTAGTATAGTGCTGCAATGTGGATCCTCATATATAATTTGAATCATCACTAGAATGATTTGTTGCTTCACTGGTGCACTAGATGTTGGTGCTGGGTTCCTGAAAGCTTTTAAACTATCAATCAATGCAGCAATCTTTTTTCTCCCTAATTACACCTTTAATGATGTTGCAATTGAAGACGAAAAGCAAAATGGAAGGTTCTGTAATGAAATTAAAAAGTAGAACCATTCACCATTTTACTGGTGAATTAGGTGAAAAAGAGTAAAGTAATTAAATGAATATTTTCTTGCCCACAGTGAGGCAAAAAGTTGGTGTGAAAGGGATGGAAGGACAGCAGCAGGAGAACTGGCCAATGGAAGACCTTTGTAGCCTGCAATCCAGATTGAATTTTTGTAGATTGTTGCCGTACAAGTTTTCCTTAAGGTGAGATAAAATAAAAAAACCTTCCACTGATGATGTTGAATAATCTCTTAGCTACCATGAATTCTTTCTTCCTCTTTCCAGAATTATTAGTTATTTTTGTTGGCTTGCCAACATTGGGTGATTAGTAGACTGAACAGTCACTGATCTTTTCCTAGAATGGACCTGTTTTGGCTACTGGATTACAGAGGGAGGATCAGAGAAGTCTACATTCAATTATAGAACAGTTACTGTATTCTCTTCCAGAATGAGTAAGTTTATATAAAGGGCTGAAAGAGAATAAGAAGTAATAAACCAAAGAAATTAAAGGCAGGAGACAAAAGAAAAGGGAATCCAACTTAACCTGGTTTATATCCAAACCATTTACTATATCTTTCCACATCATTTTATTCTTGCAAACCATCTTGTGTTCTTCATCTAATAATGACTTCTTTTATTTTCCCCTTCCTCTAGATCTATTTATTTTCTTCATATATTCATTGATTCTCATTCATTCACTCTATACATGTTTAAAGCTCTTCAATGTTTTACTTTTATCCTCATCATCTTTTGTATTTTTCCCATATTCATTGATCATCTGTTCATTCTCTTTTTGTTTTATCATGCATACTTACTTGAGGTATTATTTCCTTTGCATTCAGCCTTCTTTTGTACTTATTTTTTCTGATAAACTCAGTTGTCTCTCCCATAATATCTAATTTATCAATATTATTCAGTCATTGATTTCATTGTAGCTAAGTTCTGTTCTTGCTATACTCTTCCTAACTAGAAAAGCAACACAATTTCTTCTTTGTTTTTATGTCCTGAGCAATAAATGGTGTGATCTTCTGACTGAAAGTGCCCAATCCCAGTCCATCTCAATTTGCTGATGCCTAAGATGTAAATTTGTAGTTGTTTCATTTCATTTATCACTGTGTTAAGCTTTCCTTTATTCATGCCTCTGCATTCGTTCAGACACATGTACAGGTAATCCTCAGTAAAAAACAGTAATTGGGACTGCAATTTTCATTGCTAAATTTGTTGTTCAGTCGCGCAGTCGTGTCCGACTCTTCGCGACCCCATAGACTGCATTACATCAGGCCCCCCGTCTTGCACTGCCTCCTGGAGTCTTCCCAAGCCCACGCCCATCACACTGACTATGCTATCTATCCATCTCAT
>JANHZU010003625.1:20437-30986 GCA_032468055.1 Acrochordus granulatus
AAGAGCTTCTTATTGCAAAATTTAGGCTGATATTGAAGAAAATAGGGAAAACCACTAGGCCATTCAGGTATGACCTCAGTGATATCCCTTATGAATATACAGTGGAAGCAAGGAACAGTTTTTAGGAATTAGATCTGGTAGACAGAGTGCCTGAAGAACTATGGACAGAGGTGTGTAATATTATACAAGAGGTAGGTACTAAAACCATCCCCAAGAAAAATAAATGCAAGAAAACAAAGTGGCTATCTGATGAGGTTTTACAAATAGCTGAGGAAAAAAGGAAAGTGAAAGGCAAGGAAAAAAGGGAAAGATATACCAAACTGAATGCAGATTTCCAGAGATTAGCAAGGAGAGATAAGAAGGCCTTCTAAATGAACAGTGCAAACAAACAGAGGAAAACAATAGACTAGGGAAGACTAGAGATCTCTTCAAGAAAATTGGAGATATCAAGGAAATGTTTTATGCAAAGATGGGCATGATAAAGGGCAAAAATGGTAGGGACCTAACAGAAGCAGAAGAGAAGAGGTGGCAAGAATACACAGAAGACGTATACAAGAAAGATCTAAATGTCTCTGATAACCACAATGGTCTGTTCTCTGACCTAGAGCTAGACTTCCTGGAGAATGAAGTCAAGTGGCCTTAGGAAACATTACTAACAAGAAAGCCAGCAGAGGTGACGATATGCCAGCTGAACTATTTAAAATCCTAAAAGATGATACTGTTAAAGTGCTGTACTCAATATGCTAGCAAAGTTGGAAAACTCAACAGTAGCCACAGGATTGGAAAATATCAGTTTACATTTCAATCCCAAAGAAGGGCAGTGCCAAAGAATGTTCAAACTACTGTACAAATGAACTCATTTCACATGCTAGCAAAGTTATGCTCAAAATACTAGAAGCTAGACTTCAGCACTCTGTGATTTAAGAAATACCAGATGTACAAGCATGGTTCTGAAGAGGCAGAGGAACTAGAGATCAAATTGCCAACATTTGCTGGATCATGGAAAAAGCGAGGGAGTTCCAGAAAAACAACTACCACTGATTCATTGACTAAACTAAAGTCTTTGGTTGTGTGGATCACAATGAACTGGAAAATTCTGAAAGAGATGGGAGTACCAGACCACCTTACCTGTCCCATAAGAAAACTTTATGCTGGTCAAGAAAGAACATTAGAACCAGACATGGAAGAATAGATTGGTTCAAAATTGGGACAGGAGTACAACAAGGCTGTATATTGTCACCTTGCATTTAACTTATATGCAGAGTACATCATGCAAAATGCAGAGCTGGAATAATCACATGCTAGAATTAAGATTGCTGGGATTGTCTTGCACATGAACAACCTCAGGTATTCAGACAATACCACTCTAATGGCAGAAAGTGAAGAGGAACTAAAGAGGTTCTTGATAAGTGTGAAAGGGGAGAGCGCAAAAGCTGGCTTGAAACCCAACATTAAAAAAACTAAGTTCATAGAAGCCAGTCCCATCACTTCCTAGAAAATAGAAGGGGAAGAACTGGAAGCAGTGAAAGATTTTATCTTCTTGGGCTCCAAGACTACAATTAAAAGATGGTTGCTCCTTGGGAGGAAAGCTATGGCAATCCTAGTTTTTTAATAAACTAAATTTAGTTTATATATTTAGTATATTAAAAATATACTAAATATAATATATTTAGTATATTAAAAAACAGACATCACCTTGCTGACAAAAGTCAGTATAGTCAAAATTCTGGTTTTCCCAGAAGTAATGTATGGTTGTGAGAGCTGGACCATAAGGAAGGCTGAACACCAAAGAACTGATGCCTTCGAACTGTGGTGCTCGTCTTCCTTGGACTGCTCAGAGATCAAACCAGTCAATCCTAAAAGAAATCAACCCTGATTGTTCATTGGAAGGACGAATACTGATGCTGAAGCTCAAATATTTTGGTCACCTCATGCAAAGAGAGGAGTCATTGGAAAAGGCTGTGATGCTCGGAAAGATTGAAGGCAAAAGGAGAAGGGGATGACAGAGGATGAGTTGTTTAGATAGCATTGTGGATATGGTGGTGTGGATTTCCATGGTCTCCAGGAGGCAGTGCAGTACAGGAAGGCCTGATATGCTGTGGTCCATGGGGCTCACAAAGAGTCAGACACAACTGAGTGACTGAACAACATGTGAACTTTATATTGTGAAATTTGCAATTCACTAAATGATTTTCCTTTAGTAATAAATACTGCAAGTCTGTCTTAAGTATTTATCACTAGAGGAAAGCGTACAAGAATACATGAATTAGTAATAAAGTATTAAAACATCCTTTAAGAAAAATATTATGTACCTTTTACAGAGCAAACATTAACAATTTTTGGCTGTCATAATCAGACGAAGGTCATTATAGTATATGGTTCATGGAGGAAGGAGGAGGAGGAGAGTTTAGGTGGTACAGGAAACAATGGAGTCCAACTCTAAGGTATCAGTTTGCATTTGACCATTTTCCAAGTCATAAGTGGTTTTGATCGGTACACCTCAGTATGCAATAAGCAACATAATTAATTCTGTAAAATTAAATCTATGCTTACCTGCCCTGTTGTTTTCAAATAAAGTACAACTTTCTGGTTTTCCTATAATAATGAAGGAAAGAAAACTTCCAGTCATTATTGAAAGAACCAAGTATGGCTGAGCAAGTTATTTTCTTAATTCTACAGAGAATGCTTTTTCCTAAGGGTGCAGTTTTAATGTTCATATTGAACATTAAAACTGCAAAACGTGTATTTCTTTAATTCTTAAGAGTTATTTCCTGTCAACATATTTTAAGCTGAAAAGCTACTTATTCAATTTTGTCTTAAATTACGATAGTTTAAATTAGAATTAGTTCCTGCTATGAAATATGTAGCATATTGAGCTATTGATATATTTATTTCAGATCTCTTGTGTTAATTCTCTTTTCAAGTTTATATTTAGACCAAACTCTTTCATTCTATGGACTTTATTTTCTAGAGCTATTTCTTTTTTAGATATGACATTGAAATATTGTATCCTGGATTTTCAAGTAAATAAACAAACATTTAGCAGGCTGTATCTGAAAAATACAATATGTCCCAATAAGGTTTGCTTCCCAATTATCGCTGTGGGTAATCTTTGTGTAGGGTTGTATATTCTAGCTGGAAACATATGATGTCATTTTGCTGGCAAACCCCAGCTGCTAGCACTTGATTGGCCTTTCTTTTGGCAAAGTCCCCTGTGTAAAATCAATCACATCTTGGAGATCAGAACACATGCAGATCTCATTAGGAGAAAATCCATGTATAGTCTACAGCTGTACACATCAGTATTCTCTCATGTGGTTTCAGATTAATAATATGCATATGCTTGCATATAGTCAGATCACATGAAATACAGATTTTTTTGCATTAGTCCAGAGGCTAGTAACAAAAGGGCTTCTCTGTGAATAGTGCACATTATACATAGATATAACTGATTAACTTCTTTGGAATACTATTCATCTATGATGGAAGATCCTGGGAACTCATAAGATTTTCAAGTTGCAGATGAACAAATATTTAATCCTCTTTCTCCTCTATATTCTGCCAGTCCTCCACAGGGACTTTCAATACACACATACACACATACAGAGAGAGAGAGAGAGAGATTCTCATTTCAGAAATACAGAACATTAGAGAAACATAATAATACATAAAAATATTTACAAAGTTTAAATAGCAAAGGGAAGGAACAGTAGGAACAATTATGCTCAAAAAAGGGAATTTACCAACTTCTGGAAGGCTGTCAAAGAGACAGAAAAAAAGAATGAGATAAATACTATTAATATAGATGTTGCCTCAAGAAGCTTGCTATTTGAAATTTGACTTTGAAAAAAATAGGATGGGGAGAAAAACAGGGATAGAGGAATCAGAAAAAGCATATATAGTTGTTTCAATTCTAGATAGTTAGTTTTCCGTGGGAATGGAAATATGGGATTGAGCTAAAACTGCCATAACAAGGGGGCTTTGAAATATTTGAAGAAATGTAGAGATGGCATCAAAACTGCCCGGAAGACAATTCTATGTGCCTTATGTGATCATGTACTGATATTTGTCCTTTAAAAATACATATAATATGCCTTTGATCATCTAGAAATACAGTAAAATGCATGAAATATATAAAAGATTTATATGTGCAACATTTGATAATAGGGGGCTGAAAACTGAATGAAGTACATTCATTTTCTTGCTCTTTCTTCCATTTCTACTCATGTGGACAAACTATAACTCTCTGTAGTTATTGCCAATGAAAAAGGGATCTAAGAGCACCTTACAAGATTTGGAAATGGATGATCTATGTCGTGAAACTGAGAATGAGGTTTCAAAAGTTCTATTTCTCCTGTATGATTGGAAATGTTATTTTACACATTCAGTTTACAGATAGATGTGTAAGAATGCCCCAGATCTTTTCAACATCATTGAACAAAAATGAAATAGTAACTAGAGTCACATATGTGTTGTATCATAATTTTAATCATGGATGGTTGAATAAGCCACAGTGACATTGTGGCTTATTACATTAAAATAATCTAATGTAAAATATTACATTAAAATACAATTCCTAGATCCATTTATCGTGTTAAGATTCAACAATTTTGATACAAAGCTAAGTTCTATAAGTTTCATCTTGTAAAAGCCCATTTTGTAATAATAATAATAATAAGTGAAATATACATTTCACTTGAGACTAAGATGTTACTTTTCACTCTGAAACTAAACATTTTGATTTAACAGACCATTTGGAAGGATTATTACTCCAGTATGTCTGTTAAATCTGAAATTATGTTATTTGTATCAATGTAGTTAATATCGTGGATATAAAAGATCATATTGTATCCTTTCTGTATTTACATCAATATAAAAATAATGTAATTTGACAAAGATATGCAAATTGTGTCATTTATATAGTATATCTTAAATTTCATACTTTTCTTACTTATGTCAGAGTAATTTATGCACCTGCTTTTTGAGTGTTGACTCCCATGGGGCAGAGCCAGTTTAGCCTCTTGGTACAAATTTCAGCTGACCAGAGGTATCTGGAGGGGAAGTCAAAAAAGCCAAGATAGTGCTTATAAACCCACACCCCTTTTTAAGGTGGATCACATATTAGAAAGAAGGTAGGAGCTTGATTACATGGTTATGGCCACCATCTTGATTTTCTTAATCTCCTCAACAGAAACCCCTGTAGTTAAGGGCAATGAAATAAGTTGGGGAGACAACTAGATTGCAGGTGGAGAAATCTTATTTCAAACAAAGACCCCTTATCAAGTGAAGGTGATCTTAGGAAAAAAGCCATTTTCTCCTTCATCAGTGCTTCCTCTTAGTATCACTAAGCAGAACTTTCTAAGTACAGTAGTTTGGTCTTTTGGGATTTGGCCTAGTTAGAGATCATATAGAACTCGTGATCACTAACTGCACCATGTTGGCTTGAAAATTTGAGAGAAAAAAACTCATCATAATTTATATTTTTTAATTCTGGCGGTTTAATCTGTAAAAGTGTCTAGAAACCTGGTTGGTAAGATTTTTTGGATGAGTTTCAGATTTTACGTCCTATGCTTTAAGGTAGGTGCTCAGCTGGGTCCACAAAGGAAAAATTCTTTTTTACAAGAAATAATGGCTCTTGTAATAGTTCAAGTTGACTCCTAAATCATATATACACATACAAACCACAATTCATTAAATATTTAAATTTTAAGAATCTTTATAAAATACATTATTCTAGGTGATTTTTTAATAACTCACAGTTTGAAATATAATTATGAAAGGTAATATGAAGTTGAAATAAGAATTATTCTACAGCTGAAACACATTCAGATAGCTTGGTAGCTTTTAAAGGCACCAATTAACTTTTCATTATGAGTCATAATTTCATATTGTTGTAGAAGTGATTTCCTTTTTAATATAATTCTAAATTATATTTAAACTAATATGTATGGGAAGTAGCACAGCAGTTTGTAGATCACAGTTGCTGAAAAATATTAATGTAAAACCCAGAACTGAAGCTATCTCCTTCACCTGCTGAGAATATTTTCCACTGAGCCTCCATAAAGGGAAAATCCAAATATTATTTCACCTGGGCTCATAAAAATATTATCCTTTGTATATGCGGAAAGAGAAAATACAGCTTGCCATATCCCAATAGCTCAAGATGCAAAACTCATAAAGAGATAAAAGCAAAATAAGCAGGTGGATAATATAATGTTAAATTAGTTAAGCTATGTTGTAAAAGGTAAGGAAAATGTTTCCCCTGTCCACTCATGTCCAACTGTAGGGGGCAGTGCTCATCTCTGATTCACAGCAAGGGAGCCAGCATTGTCTGAAGATGCTTCCATGGTCATGTGGCTGGCATGACTATACACCAAGGCACACTTTGTTACCTTTCCTACTGAATTAGATCTATTTGTCTACTTGCTTTTTACATGCTTTCAGACTGGGAGTTTGGCAAGAGCTGGGACAGACAATGGGAGCTCAGCCCATTACATGGCACTGGGTCTCAAAATTGAGTTGCCAACTTTCTGGCTGACAAGCCCAGCATCTTCACCCCTAGACCATCACACCTCCTAAGAGGTACTCTGCTTTTTTCCCTATGCAAGTAAAGTAATAATCCTTAAGTGGAGTAAACTTAATACTCTTATTAACGTTTCCCAAAATTATAATTAATGCATGAAAAATCTGAGAGTCGTAGAAAATAACTGAAATATGAACAGAAAGGGGAAATGTGCTGAGGATAGTGAATCTCTCTCTTTTTCCCTTCAGTTGTCTGCATTGGTTTGTAATAATAATAATGGATAAAAATGCTAAATCCAGTCTAAACAAGTCTGAAAGAAAATGATCTCTACAAATACCTGGGCATCCTTCAAGCTGACAAAATCAAGCATGCTGAAGCCAAGAAGAAGTTTAGTAATGAACACTTCATGAGAGTGAAAAAAAATCTTAAAGTCCAAACTCAGAGGAGGAAGCATCATCAAGGAAATTAACGACTAGGCAATTCCATTCATTAGATACATAGATGAAATAATGGAATGGATTCAAGCAGAATTAAAAACGCTGGATAGGAACACCAGAAAAATATTGAAAAAATGGGAAGCTGTACCCAGGGACTACTAGGCCCTTCAAAATCAAGACATATAGCTAGATTTCCTAGAATGTTTTAGAAGGCTTTAATTCTGCTTGAGTCCAGTCCATTATTCCTTCCATGTATCTTATGACTGGAATTCCCCAATTAAGATTTTTTTAAAGGACATTTAACATTTCAGTATCCTCATTAACAGGAAAGGGAAAGCTTTGAATTGCTTGATAGTGAGAATCATAAATCCAAAATGCCCGTTCTTTGGAAAAAAGCCATCTTTCATAGGCCACCATATTAAAAATTCTCTGAGAAGCTCTTCATTCTAACAAGGTGACTTTCTCATAATGTATAATCTAGTTCCAGATCATCAGCGGAATTGCAGCATTTCCTCTTGGTTGGCCTTATGGTTAAGCAGATTACAACACTTGTCATGACTGGAACAATGGCAGCAGGAGCATTCTAGAAAAGATAGCTGAATGCCTTGATCTTGAAGGGCATGATGGTCCCTGGGCACAGTTTTTCACCTATGCCTTATTAGAACTTGGAATTGCCTTATTTTGCTTTCTGTAACTAGAACTTTTTATTTCATCTCATATACACGAGCCCAAGTTCTTAACATTTCAGAGGACGTTCCTCAGAACACAAAAGAGATTTCTATTTGGCCCTGTGAAATCTTGATTCGTTTTATTCCACTTCCAAGGTATTAGTCTATGAACTTGGAGGAGTTGCTATCATTCTTCAGCTGCTAGCCTTTAATTGTGACAAACACAATGGAAATTTTAAACTGAAAATTAAAAGTGCCAGGAACATTATTAGTAGTTGTAATTATTTAAATGTAAGACATCTGCCATGCTTTTGGTCTAAGCTCCATAATTATAATTGTGAAATAATAGTTAGAATAAGAATGTTACTCTGTGCTTCTGGCATATTCAGTTGATAGATAACAATTATAATGAACGCTGTGAAACCATCAATGTCAATAGAAAAGTTGCTATTGTATTAGTTTAGTAGAAGTGTGATGGAGTGAGTCTGAAAAAAAGATGCTGCAATAGCACTGGAAAGAAGCTTTTCCTGGTTCTGTTCTCTGATAATTAGATTTTCGTGTATTATTTAATGGGATACTGAGGCAGTATTTTAGTGTATGGAAAGAGCTAATTCCTTCTCCAGGGTTTTATATTTGTGTGTCATAATTTAGAGACAAAAGTCTGTATCCAGAATAATATTTCTGTTCACTCAGCCAGTCTGTGAATCAGCAAAATTTCTCTATCTAGACAGTACCTTCTTAGTACACTTAAAAATAGATCCACAAGTTGAATATAACCAAAAGTAGTCCATGTAGCTATTGATTGCCTGGGGAAAAAGTATGACATTATGTGACTTCAGAATGTAAATGTTAAGAAACAAAAATCTTCTGCTTCTGTGCTTTATGGTAAGGGAACCAATATATCAAAGTTTCTGCAAATAGTATGGGAACTAATGTTTCAGATTTTCCCATGAGCTATTCCTTCAATATACATTTGTCAACAGTGTTAAAAACGGAGACATCTTGGAAATTCATTCTTGTAGGATTCTACCATATTTTTTCTGGTAAGATCATAATGTCTGTATAATGCTGTAAGCCGCCAAGAGTCTTTGGAAATTGGTGGCATATAAATATAAAGAATAAATAAAGTCAAACCAAGGCCATTTCATTGCTGTATCCAGTCCTCCACATTTTGCAGCACCAACCAGTCTATTTTTCTGCTTCTTTCTCAAATCATGATGGATCATTAACAAAAATCTGAATTTAAGTACATTTTCTCAAATCATGATGGATCATTAACAAAATCTGAATTTAAGTACAGGTGTTCCTCAGGCTATGATGGCAATTAAGATTGGGATTACTGTTGCTAAAAAATGCAGTTGTAAAGTACAATGTCAAATGACCACATCACTTACAATGACAGTCCTAGCAGTTCTAATTGCCATTGTAATCCAAAGATGACCAGTCATTAAGTGGGAAGGAGCAGGAATCCAAGATAAGGAGCACAGTGGTTCTGTTGGGGGGAAAGGCCCTAAGTGGCCCAAGGAGGCTCAACACAAGCTATGTACAGATGCAAGGTGGATGGAGGAAGGAGTTTGTAGTGCTGCCTACATGTAGGGAAGCCAGGTGGAGGCTATGAGTGAGTGCAAGCACAAGAAGCCAGGGAGAGGAGAAGTGCAAGTGGAAGGCCAGAAAAAGCATGCCATGAGTTGGTGGGAGCACAGGGAGGAAGGAAGAAGCAGAGTACAGCTTGGTGCAAGTACAGAGGGGTCTGGGATATTTGCAAGAGCAACTTGAGATCTTTCCTGTTGGCTTCTCCATTGACTTTGCTTGTGGGAAGCCAGCAGGGAATTTGATAAATGCGGATTACATGACTGCAGAGTAGTGCAACCATCATAACTGGAAGCTGGCTGCCACATGCCTAAAACAAGATTATGGGAATGGTCCAACAGTTATGAACTTCAAGGATCTGTCATAAGTACCACTCATTTAGCACTGTTACAACTTAGAAGGGTCACTGAACAAGTGTTTGTAAGCAAGGACAACCTGGATAAATTTTAATATGATCCAACAAATCAACCAAAATGGCAATTTAAGATGGTCAGCTTAACCTCCATACTGTGTAAACTGTAAGTACTTCATTTATCATCTACAATAATAAGATAGTGATGATGATGTCCCATACAACCATAAGTGGTTATTTTGTCTTTCAATCTGCAACTGAAATGAGAATCTGCATCCAAGCAGATATTTTTAAAATGCAATTTTTATAGCTATGTAATAGAGACACCTCTAATGAATATGTCCCTGAAATATCCTGTCAAGGGCTATTGCTTCCTCAAAGTTCCACATATCATTTGAAAAAAATGCATGTAAGTAGTTCTCTAAGCTAAAAGAATGATGAGATACAAATGTAATTTTTAATCCTTCCATTTAAAAATCTTTGCATATCGGAACACACGTACATCAAGAATAAAATTAAACCTTTAACATCAATCCTTTTTATTTATTTATAAATCATATTTATGTGGCCACCCATCTCACAGAATGGGATTCTAAGTACAATAAAAGCATAACATAATATTAAAATAGAATGTCATTAAAAATATTGATGTTGTGATTTAAAAAGCCTGAGCAAGAGCATTAGATAGTATGAAGACTGGAACCACCCCAGGAGATACGGGTTCCCTTGAAACCCTCAAAGCTGCTGTCTGGAGCAGAACAGTTCTCTCATACTGCTTTGGATTTGTCTTCTCCTACCCAGACAGGTAAAGCTGTGCTTTTTCTTCAGGAAAGTCCCTTGCCCCCATCCTTTCCTCTATTATATAGTAATCGCAACAAAAGTAGCAGTTGAACTGGTAGCAGTTCAATTTCAGAATTGAGAAAGCCTTTTGGATAAAAGGTGAAACGTCTTCTACTTGCAAAATCCAATCCAGATGCCT
>JANHZU010003625.1:56714-68830 GCA_032468055.1 Acrochordus granulatus
AAAGTGAAGAGGAGCTAAAGAGCCTCTTGATGAGGATGAAAGAGGAGAGTGCAAAAGCTGGCTTGAAACTCAACATTGAAAAAACTAAGATTATGGCAACTGGTCCCATCACTTCCTGGCAAATAGAAGGCAAAGCAATGGAAGCAGTGGCAGATTTCACCTTTTTGGGCTCCAGGAGTTAACAATGATTCAAAAGTGCATGCACACGCATACACACACAAAAGCTAAACAGAAGGAATTTGTGGAAAAGGGAAATAAATTTGCATGAATTCCCTACCTGCTAACACACAGTTATACATTAAGATTACAGATGCTTCAAAAAAAATTCAGAAATACATAATCCTGAATAAGGAATAATTGCTATTCATTAAAGCAGAAGGATTCTTAAGCAGTGACATTTTTTTTCAAGTATGAATGAAAGCTCCTTCAGAGTTACTAATGAACATCTGGAAAGTGTTGCATTTATACAGAACTATAGTATTTCTTTCAAATCATTTGGAAGTCTACACAGCCATAATATACACACCGAAATACATGCATGGATATGGCATGTATTTTTGCATGGAAATAAAAGAGTGGTGGGGAAAGAATTGATACAACTTCAATTAAATAGAAATTAAAACATTTCTAATTATAAAGATGATTACTATGGCCAGGTGATCTGGGTGCCAGTTCAGTGCACCCTCCATGTATATTACCTATATCAGGAGGTAGTATCAAGGCCCTGATCATTTTTCTTAAAGTTCTATATTTTTAAGCCAACTTTAATAACTTTCAAAGAGAGAATGCTTTGAAAGAGAAAACTACCTTTGATAAACTGGAACATAGGGATGACTTTGAACTTGAATGAGCAGCAGAAACGGATCATAATACTTGGCTCTCTTTCTAAAATAGAACTTCAGTTCTAAATTGAAAAATTAAAACTTTTTAAGTTTCTGAAAATAATGGCATTCTTTAATGAGAGTTTTGTTGTATCACTTCCTTTGTCCAGCCTCTCCCAAACAATATGAAGCAAATTCTCTCACTTATACCTACTTTGAAATGCTTAAAATGCCATGAACCAATCAGTGCTCCTTCTAGCTGACTAATCAGAGAGCACATTCAGGTACCAGAATAGGGTCTTGAGGTTCTGGGGACAAGGGAGAAAAGGATTCATAAAGTGATTGAGGCAAGTCCTGACAGATGATCAGTTTGTTGCAAAGAAGAAAAACAGCTTTCCTCTGGATTTGAATAAATAAGCATACACATTCAGAAGAAAAGTTGACAGCTCCCCAGACTAGCTGATGTTGTGAACTTGGGCTGGTAAGGAGTTGCTTTTGAATTGCAGCCAAATTCCAACATTTAAGTAAACTCATGGCAATTTATAAATCCACATTGTTGACCCATCAGTATCAAAATGCAAGTTATATGTCTAATTTGAAGGCTGAGGAAAGTCATGTCCTGTACAGGTAGAAATTTCCAAGAATTATTAAGTAAATCCTAACCTGTAAAAATATTTTATTTAAAAGGAGGCAAACCTTTGATTTTTAAAATTGCATCTTGAAATTTTAATTGTGGTGTTGTATATTTTAATCTGTTAATATTTAAAATATAAAAATTAGGAAATTTGCAAGTTTGATGGGTTTATTACTGAGATTCCAGTTTTGTCCTTACCAAAGTAATCTACTGTTTATTAGTTCTGAAAAGGGATGGTTTTTCTCTCAAAGTAATTAGCAACTGCTGGATAATTCACATTAAGCCAGTGTTAATTTCATTTATTCTAATCAAATTGATGATTCTGGAAGATGAGAAGAATAGAGTCAGGCTTCACTTATTAGCAAAACAAAAATATAAAGAATAGATATCCAAAAATGCAAAAGCTCAGATAATATCTTCATTGTAGAACAACAATGAATAAATTATGAATAAATCCAGTGACTGCTGTGTATTAAATGGAAGCTCTATTTTTTTGTGAAACCAACTTTATCTGTCTCTTTCTCTTGCCCAAAGCAATGTAATAAGCTAGATATACCTCTGTTTTGGGCAGGAGAGTTGGTTTCCTGCCTCTTTTTTGCAACAAACAGATATAATCAAGCTGTTTACTTTTGAACATGGGATAACTATTTCTCACACATATCCAAATATACAGCTTTCGCTTTAAAAAAATAACATTTCTTTCAAGGGAAAATCATCCTGAAGAATATCCATATTTCTTATCCAAACTTATCCAAATGGTTGAACATTCACACCTGTGAGAGAAAAGGTGTTGAAGGCCATGATTTTCTGCTCTCCCAGCTTTATTCCTGGGGTCACTGTTTTATGTAAAGGAAATAATGTGTGGAGTAGAGATGGAAACATTTAAGTTAGGAAAATAATTTTTAAAATAAAGTATTTCTGAGGTTGATTCCCATGTAAAAAAAAATGAAAAGCTTTATTGAGGAAATAACATGGTGATAGGAAATGCTAACTTAATTCTCTCTATAACTCAGAGACCGCAATGTGCTGTCTTCCATTATGGAGAGAGAGTGAGTTGGGTAAATATCTGAACTGCACAGGTCAGAATCAGAAGAGATTAAGAAAGAGAAAAAGTGATGAAAGTCATGAGAATATAAGTCTGTCAGTAGGAAGCATGTTAAATAGAGACATGCAGAGTGATTCTGAAATGAAACTGTTAATTACCTCTACATTAATGCCCATACTGCTCAGTAGGTGCTAAAAGCTGAAATTCAATAATCACTAAATATATGTCAAGCTTTTAAAATCAGGATTCATACTGTTTCCTTTAGATGACAATAAAAGAAAAAATATGTGAAATTATTTGTATTGAAGCACATAACTGTTTCCAAAGGTGGTGTGGTGGAATGTGCAGCTGATGAAGAGGGGGAATATCAACAGTAACACCACAGTTTCTGAAGGAGGAGGCAGCACATTTCAGAGAGAGGCCCCAGACATCAGTCTACACGGTCCTACAATGGATGGTATGGGAAGGAAGGTTCAGGGTAGTCATACTATATGACTTTTGTCATATATATACCAAACATATATTCCAGGATATATTTGTCAGATTAGAGATGTATAGTTTTAGTCTGGCAAGATTCTATTAGAAGTAAGCAAATAAAGAACTGGACTCGAGTGGATCTCACTATGTCAATCTGGGGTTGGGCCTGACCGGTGTATCTCTAATGTAGCCCTTTCTTTATGTGTCTACGCACGTAGCACAAATATCTGCTCAAGGATCCCTTTGTATATGCAACGGTATATATAAAAGTCCTTTTCTTGCAGACCTTCATGCTATGAAGTTAAATACCTACCAGAAGGACTACATCAGACATGCAACATCAGAAACGGGGCAATGTGACCCTCACTTCTACTGTATAGTAAGAAGTGTCACTCTGTAAAATGTATAATACTATCTGTGGATTATATCCAAGATGCCTCAGGTTTATGTGAAATGAACCATCATTTTCTCAGCAATCTTTTCCAGTCTACTGCTATCCTGATGTACTGATGTACAATTTCCAAATGCTTTAGGCAGGAAGATAACACTATAAAAAAGAAAAAGAGAAAAAGAAACAGGCATTTTGGATGAAGAATCTGGATAGGTGAAAGATTGGCCTACAAAAAGTTGTTGAGAAGTTTATTTGTAGCAGAATGTGAAAAGAGAAAGCTTACTCAGACAACAATCTAACAATGCTCCTGTACATCTGAAAATGATGGGGGAAAGAGCACCTTCCCTGTAGCTATATGATACAAACTGCATCACAGCTGCAGTGCTATTCAACCCAGTTCTACTGATGTGATGATGTACATGTTAACACTAATGGTGTTACGCTGCTTCTTTAGATAGCAAAATCACTTCTTTACGATTTTAATTATTTCTAAAACTTTAGTCATCTCCGTTAGACAAGTAAGATAGAAAAAACAAAAAACAAAATGTGAAGTGGTGTTCAGGAAAGCCAGCTATCTACAGAGACTGAAATTAATAATGGAAGCGAGAATGATATCATGCCTTGCAAAGTGATTGTAATCTGTGAATAAAAAGTGATTAAAGTTCCCACCCAGGCAGTGAGAGAAAAAGTTTGTCTGAAGTGTTTCGTTTGAGCCTGCATGGGAATCAGATATTTAATCATCAGTAGGGCAAATATCTGAACGACCATTAGCTGACAGCAAGAAGATACTGTAATGGTATGCAGGATAAATTTTGGGAGACAGAAGGAGAGCTGCAGGCTGGACATCCAACATGTAAAAGATGTCTCAGACCACAGAAGGGAGGATGTCATGGTAATTATTTCAAAAGGGACCTTCCCTGTTTTTCCAGACAATAAAGAGAGAGAAGGGAGAAATATTTTCTGTCTTGCAAGATTTCTTAATGTAACCTTACAATAAAGATAGAACTCGTAGTCCTGATCATGCTTCCTGTCTGAACTACTTTGCAGGGCTAACAGATACAGAAAACTCGAACAACTGATTACAGTGTTTAACATTTTCCCACTTATACAAAACTTACATAAACTTTCTTCCAAAAAACATTGCCAACCACTGCGCTAACTTACTTCGATAAACTGATGACAGGACTCTGGCAATCTGCCTTTCAGGATATTGGAGACTGGTGAGGGAAAGATTTCATCTCGTAGTAACTTAGTATATGTCTATATCCAATCGTATCTATGTCACGCTAATCAGAATGGTGTGGTTGGTTTTAATTGAGAATATTGTGTGAATAACATATGTTATGAATCATGGTTTAAGGCATTAAAGGGAATCAAAGAACTGAATAAACAAGAATATGGTTAATTTTTTTTCAGATAAATCACGACTGGCTTAATCTTTCCTGTATCCACAGCTGTTCAATGTTTCTTGATGCACTGTGACGTTTGGTGGGAAGATTCTCAGGTCCTTTGTCTTTTAGGAAGAAGAACAGGCTTCTTTTTCTCTGAAGAGTCAGGAAGTCCATGTACTCCCACAGAAGAAGAAAAAAGATTGTTGAAAAAGTTATTAAACCTACTTTTATTTCAAGTTCTTTTTCAAACTCATCTGAGAATTAAAACTATTTACAAATGAAGTCTTTTCAAATGTTGTAGAACTAAAAATATTAATAAGCCACTATGCAATGTAAAATTCATCAACATCTTTTAAAAAGTTTTATTTTGATTTCATACTATATTCTTTTTACTTCTCCCCGGCAGCATTTTTATTTCACCCGATCATTGAGTTTAGGGGCAATTTAATTTATTTATTCATTCATTCATTTCTGTAGCAATCATCCCTCATAGTCCGCAATGCTTACTGAAACAAGCAATGAGAGAAAGGTATCAAAGACACATTTAATAGCAGCACGAATTAAACTACTGTTGGAACACTTAAACTTACATTTTCTTACAAATAGTGGATTACTATAAGAATGAACAACTTGAGACCCCAAAGATATGCAGTTCGAAAGCACGTGAAAATGCAAGTAGATTGATGGGTACCTCCTTTGGAGAGAAAAAGCTGGCCAGCAAAACAACGGAGCAGCGAGTTGGTGTGGAACTCGCCCATCCCGGGGGCAGAGTAGGAGTCTCAGAGGATGCCCCAGATATGAACATTACTGGCCAGCTGAGTGGGGCAGGGTAAATAAAAAGTAATGTATAATCTCTAATCTATGTAAGCCTATTATTACAATTGGTGGCATAAAAATGTGATTAATAAATAAATAAAATAAAAACAGAGAAAATGCTACTTTGCACTTAAACTGTACTTGCAATATTTAAAATGTAAATATTAAATATGTTTCTTAGAAATAAAATAAAAAACAGTGAGAATGTAGGTCCACCAAGAGGGAAAAGTAGTGAAGCAGTAATGCATAACGGTTAGAAGGCAGCACTTTTTAATTCTTATTTTGCCACTCTTTTCTCTCAGAAAATAAATGAAGGTGTAGCTGACCATGGTCATGCCACTTGGGGAATGACAGAACATAGGGTAGACATAGAGAGTTCAGCTAGTTCAGCTACTTACCAAGAGAAGGGAATATTTATAGCTCAGAGTTTAACTGTGAGATCCTTGTCCATCTGCATTCTTGCAGATGTTTCATTACCAAACTAGGTAACATCATCAGCACTAGAAGGGAGTGGAGTTTGTTGTCTTTTTATACACAAGTGACTTGCTCTGTTAGTGTTGGTGAAAGTGTTCTTAATGGTTTCTTAATTAAACTATTGTTTACTGTTAGCTTGTTTGTCTGAGTTGGTAGTTCCTTGTTTGGGATATTGACTTCTTGACTGTTGGTCTAATATTAATCTTGGTGTTAATCCCTACTTTTCTGAATGTTGATTGTCTTTTTGAATGATGTGTTGATATTGTTTATGTGCCTATTAATGGCTGATTTGTCTGAGTGCCAGGTTTCCAGGAATTCTCTTGTATTTTTGGACTTGGCTTGATTTAGGATGCTTTCAGTTTCCCAGTTAAAATGATGGTTCTTTCTGTCCATGTTGTGAAATTAGGGAGTTTTCATCATGTCCTATATTAGTTGGTGGATTGTACGTTTCATGGATTGTACGTTCAGTCCTTACACTGTATGTTGCAGATGCTCCTGTTTTTACTTCTGGGGCTACAGGGTCTTTTGGTTTACTTAGGATATTGTGGAGGGCTTTAGTTAGTTATGATTAGCTTTCAGAAAGGATTGAAAAGAAATGCATTCAAATATCTGAAGGACTGTCAGAAGGCGAACATTATTTCATTACCTATTTTCCCAAAGGGAAAAACTAGAGCCAATGGATTAAAACTACAAGGATGTTAAAGCTACGCATCAGGAGGATCTTCCTGACTGAGCTCTCAGCCATAAGAAGTGATGGGTTCTCCTTCAGTAAAAGTCTTCATTGTCTGTCAGGCACGAAAGACCTGGTACCAGTATTAAAATGAACTGATTAACTGTTCCAGCCTAATTACAAGAATCTACTCAACTAACAGTCAGTTAAAGTTCAATGGCAATCAGGGAGGGCTGGACCTTGTGCATTTGTGTGTATGTAAAGATTCCAGACTAATGCTTCATTTGACTCCTCCACTGGCTCTGCCATCTCTTCTCCTACATCATCAGCAATCTAGATCTTGCACTTAGCAGAGACATGGATGAGGTCCTTTCCACCGTCATCATCAGATCAAATATTGAAATAGGTGCTCTGCAATGCATAGGAATTAGTTTTCAATCTATTATTTGTCTGATGCTTAGACAATTATGTCCCTTACCTTTTGCAACTCAAACACGTATAGCTATTATAATGCTTTCAAGTTTCATATGAGCTTAAATTTTCCAAATGTAATGATTATTTTGTTAGAATTTTTAATTCCTGTTGAATTCTTTTTATTTTCTCATGATCTACTAACTTTTATTATAAATGAATGATCCACATTACTGGAAAAAGTAAGCTCACAGATTGCAGTTATAGTGATTTCATAGCTTCAATACCTAAGTTTTGTTTCTGAAGGTCATTTTGTTTAAATATTTGGAGAAGTAATTTTCTAACCCCTGCCATCCATATTTCAAGATTAATTTTTAAGGGCTTCTAAATGAAGTCTCCAGCTTCTAGAATTTTTATGCATCTCTTAAACTGAGATTTCAATCATCCTCGTGACACCATATTCCACCCATTAACTTTTTTGTACAGAAATCATTCACCTTCAATCTACTGGGTATGATCATTGAATGAGACCAAGAGTTAGAATTATTTATTTTTGCTAGTGAAAGAATAAGGCACATTTTCGTTCTTATAATATTTTTGAATACAGTACAGTAATTATTTGTGGAATAAAAATGGATTGTACCACAAATCTATGCCTTCTATTATTCCTTCTGATCTCTTTTTGGTTTCTCTCTTTTTTTCATTTCTTGTTGCAGTATCTTTTGCTTATCTTCAACACAATATCATAGTATATATTTTTTATTTAAACTATTATATGATCTGTTGTTTTCCCTTCCGACCAGCATCTGTCTGTTGGCAACACAATTGGATATTTTAGGATACGCAGGAACTGACCATACCTACCCATATCTCTATCTGCTCTTTTTTGTCTGATGCAAAAGAACTAACATGAGTAATGGCCAGATGATAAAAATCAGAGTCACTGGTACAAGAAGAAAGGGATAAATAAATAGCTTCCAATTTTCTTAGAGCAGCTGTATGTATAAATGTGCATCTCACTGTAAAGTAAGCACCAATCACTTTGCTTGCTTTCTTCCCATGGGCAGTTCTTTTTGAGAGCCCAAAAGAAATTGGCAAGTCACATAATGATGAAAGGAAAATATTATATTGGGATGTACTAGTTTCCTTTCACCCATACAAACTTTCTAATATGTTGTCAGCCTTTTTCTGGCTGTTTTTTTTTTTTTTTGAGAGTTTGAAACTTCCTCCTGAAATAGGCTTGCCATTTTTGCCCAAACAATTTGCCATGATCAACATAATTCAAATCCCCTAGACCACTCACGTCCACTTTCTGATCTCCATACCCCTTTGAGTGTTGCACTAAAGCTGTAATTTTTATCATATTTAGTGTAAAAGAATTCTATAAAGTTTAAATATAAATCAAATGCTACCTAATTTTTTTCTGGTTCCACAACCTTTTTGGAATATGATTTTATGGTGCTATCCAAAGATTAACATACCTTTGGCTTGAAAGGTCTAATATTACTAACCTCAGAGGATTAGAAATTTTAATATTACTAATTGCAGAGAATCAGTAATATTAGAATTTTGTCAAGGGGAATGTAAAATATAAGCAATAGAAGATCTTGTAGCAGAAGAACCACTTGTCAAAGTTTCTCTTACATACAATTATTAAAAAGATTTAAGGTGGAGAAAATAAGACCTTTCATAGAATACAGTACACAGCAAGTTACAGGGTGTGAGGAGGAAGAAAGAGGCCAATTCACAGGGACACATATCATGTCCCTGTTAACATTTTGCCAATGGACTTCTTCACAGGTATACTTTACAAGCAAATTAAAGGCACCCCGTTGAATCAATCCAGTCTCTGGAGTGATTGATTAGTCAATCTAGTATTCCAGAGATTAGAACAACAGGTCTTCAAGATATTTAAACCCATTCTGTGCCTTTATGTGGTGCCATTATGTAGATGACACTTTTGTCATCATAAGGAAGGATGTGGTGGGTGAATTTCACAACTTGCTCAATGCAGTCTGCCCTGACATTCAGTTCACTAGAGAAGAGGGGATGGAGGGGAGACTGCCCTTCCTGGATGTCCTCATCAGCAGGCACCCAGATGGGCACTGGGCACTGCAGTCTATAGGAAATCAACCAATACATATTGCATACTAAACTATAACAACATCCACTCCATGACCCACAAGAGGAGCTGCATGCAAACTTTGTATGGGAGGCTGAACACTCATTGCAACAGCTGCGAGGCACATGAGTAAAGGTGAGGTACCACAAAGAACAATTCCAACATAATGGATACCCATTATTACCAGGTGCCAGTTGAACCAACCAGTAGATGGTGAATCAACAAGCAGCCACAAATGAACTGAAGTTTTGGTTCCCACTGCCATATATAAATAATGTGTCAGAGGCAATGGAACAAATGTTTCAGGACTTGCGGGTGGGGGTTCCCCACCACTCAATAGCCACTGAGCACAGTCAGGTCATGCATTGTAAAGACCCCCTAGAAATCAGGGAAAGATCATGGGCAGTATGTTGTATCCCTTGTTCAGATTGTCAATACAATTATGTGGGACAGACTGGATGCAAACTGGACTCCAGGTTCAAAGAACATAGGGCTGCAGTGAGAAAGGAGGACCCCCAATCCCAGGTAGCGATGTATAGTCTAGAGCACAATCATACCTTTGACTATGCATCTACTACTATTTTGGGATGCGCAAACAGCCAAACTATGCGTGAGGTTATTGAAGCATGGGAGATGGGTAAGAAGTCAGTTAATAGGTGTTAAAACTTCCCACTCCCTACCAGTTCCTCTGCAATCACCAGCAATGAGGTAATAGAAATACTGTGGGTGCAAACATGCACACACACTGGTCCAAGAGGCAGTCAGCTGAGTATTGGTGAGACAAAGAGGCTGCAGTTACAAGGGAGTAAATACGATTGGATTGCTGCCTGATGAGTCAGCTACATGCATATCGGGACAAACTTTTGGAAACATCAGGGGATAAGTACCTGTCTCTTATGAATTTGCAAACTAGCATTATGTTCTAATGGCTTCCAATATCCCTCTGATGAAGGATCCTAGTGCAGGTCCAGAAAGCTAAGGACATTGAACAATTTTTAACCTCAGAGAATGATGTCTCCTGTTCTAATAATTTTTGGTTTTGAACAATGTAAGACTGAATATGAAAAAAAACTGATGAACATGTTATTAAAATGTATGACCTGTTATTGAAATTTGAAACAGAAGGACAAGTGGAAAAATTAGGATAAAATGAGCTAAAATTTTTGGTTAAATATTAAATCGAATAGTGGTTGAAAAGATATTTCATGACCTTTAGCTGGTGCTTACCATTCCAAATACTTCCTATTAAGTACCCTTATGACCTGAGTGATGTCATGGTAAGATGACCTTATCACATCCAAGTTCCATATTGGAATGGTCCACATCAGCTTGGGTTTATAGGATGGAGTCTTAGAATACAGATTCTGCTATAATCAAGTATAGGAGAGGTAGAGGAGATTTTGGGCAGTATTTTTCTGAGGTTTGCTAATCACATAAGTTAGCAATGTGAACGTATGTAATACTAAAACTAGGAGATAGTCAGTCTTAATGCCTCAATGTGTGTCTTGTTTTGACTAATACACACATTTTGTGCAGTTTCTTCTGCTCAGATTTCTACCAACATTTTTTTAATTCGAGAACTGCATTCACAATTTTAAAAAATACACAATAGTTTTGTATTTAGATTATTATTTTGGAAAATGCATAAATTAAGCATGCAAACTATTAAAATGTGAACCAAATGATTTTTCTCCTGTTCCTACCTGTAACTCATTTCTTTTTCATCTGAAAAAGAATCTAATCTGAAAATTGTTTAACTCCCACTCTCACTCCAGAGATCATTCAGACCAAATGTCACACTGATGGGACTAATCATTTTGACTACGGTATATAAGAAGAATAGAAAATAATAGAAAATGCTTCATAGTTTAAACATAAGACTTATCAGACATGGAAGATCGGACCCAGGCATCAAGATTGATTTATTGTTACAGCTGATTTACAAGAATCTATTCAACTATCAAGCACTTGTGAGTGCAGGATTAAGTTCAACAGCAATCAGGGAGGGCTGGACTTATGCATTTGTAGATATGTAGATCTTCCATTTATGAGGCACAGTGGTGCAGTCAGTTAAGAGCTCAGTTTGCCAGCTGGAAGGTTGGTGTCCTGAATTCAAGACCTGGTGTTGCCATGCAGCAGTGCAAGCTCCTGCTGTTCTGCCTCAGCTCCCACAAACCTAGCGGTTTGAAAGTGTGAAAACGCGAGTAGATAAATAATAGGTACTGCCTCTTCCGGTAGGAAAGGTAACAGTGTCTGTGTGCCTTTGGCATCTAAACATGCCAGCCACATGACCACAGAAGCGTCCTCAGATGAATGCTGGCTCTTGGGCTTGGAAACAGGGATGAGTACGGCACCTTAGAGTTGGTCACAACTGGCAGGGTAACCTTTACCTTTACTTTTAGAGATTCCAGACTAATGCCTCACTTAACTCCTTCCTCTGGCTCTATCATCTCTGTTCCAACAAAGCTGCTAGTACAGATTTATCATTTGTTAAAGGGGGAGAATTCTCTGGATCATGAAGAAAGCAAGGAAGTTCCAGAAAAGCATCTATTTCTGCTTCATTGACTACACTAATGCCTTTGATTGTGTGGATCACAACAAACTGTGGCAAATTTTTAAAGAGATGGAAGTTCCAAACTACCTTATCTGCCTCCTAAGAAATCTGTATGTAGGTCAAGAAGTAATAGAACCAATGGAACAATGGATTAGTTCAAAATTGGAAACAGAGTATGAGAAGGCTGTATATCGTCACCCTGATTATTTAACTTATATGCAGAGTACATCATTCAAAATGCTGGGCTGGATGAATCACCAGCTGGAATTAAGATTGCCGGGAGAAATATCAACAACCTCAGATATGCAGA
>JANHZU010003626.1:0-16176 GCA_032468055.1 Acrochordus granulatus
TCCAAGGAGTGATGCAGACATCCCTTGTAAAAGGTCCAAGGAGTGATGCAGACATCCCTTGTAAAGCAAAAACAGTGAGAGGAGAGGAGAGGAGAGGAGAGGCGAGGAGAGATCCAAGGTCCAAGGAGTGATGCAGACATCCCTTGTAAAAGGTCCAAGGAGTGATGCAGACATCCCTTGTAAAGCAAAAACAGTGCTTGATGTCCTTGTGATAAATTGTAGGTTTGATCCACTCACAAGGAGAGATGCTCAGATATCATGTTGGAGGGGATTATTGGCTGAATCATAACCCTCCAGTCTTTAAAAACTCTTCCGGGGATACACCTGCAGAGAAGCGAGAGGGACTTCAAGAAGACCTTGTGGGACAGGTTTGTTTCTGGCCCTTAGCAGTTGTGAAGAGGCACACTAGAAAAGAATCCTTTATCCGAAAGGTTAGTGTATGTGTGTGTACTATTCCAACCTATATATGGCAATTTTTTATTTTTTCTGGTATGGAACTGCATATAGCAAATTCAGCATGCTCCTTTTGGATCCTTTGGAAGACAAGGCAACAAGAGGCAAAGTCTTTGCCTGATGTGCTCCTCTATCTGTGGATTCAAATGTTTGATGTCCATCACTTATGGGCTTTATCTGCATATTAAAAAGTGAAATAGTAAAAAGTAGAAAAGTAGAATCGCAGAATATTGTTGTTCGCAATTGCACAGGAATAGGAAAAACAGTAATATAATACTTGTAGCATTTTTCCCTGGTAAAGAAGGAGAGGAAGAGTTGAGCTTAGTGCAATGGCACTTGATATTTGTTAGCACAATCTTACTTAGCACCGAGCAATTATGAAGCCGATAACTTCCCAGCAATTAAGAGTTCAGTAATAGAGTGAAGTCTATTGTCCTAATTGAGTGGAATTAGTGGTGGCACTAGAAACATTGGAGATGCATTAAGTTCTTCACTTTTAATTAAGAGCATGATGTTTGTTGCATGGGATTTTATAGTGAAAGAGGGAGAACTGTTACAATAAGTTTGTTTTCTGTGCAAAGACGCCTGCAGTTGGAAGGTAACTGCAAAATGGGGCAGAGATTAGAATAGGCTACAACTCAGAATAGTAAGTTTAGCACAAACCAAATTTGAGACTTGGGAAGATGGATGTTCATCATTTATTGGACGATTGTTGACACTTATTTTGCAGCAGGGACTGTGCTTTGCTCGTTTGTTTATTTGGGTTTTGGAGGGTCACTGCAGGTTATGCATGTATGTGCGTGATAAAATAATAACACACCCATTAGGTGTGAGACAGTAGAGAGAAAACATTTTGATCTTTGGGGGGCCATGGGAATGTACCAAGTTTTTAATTCATAATAGCTGTGTGTCTCATTATCAACCAGAAATTTTAATAATAGTTATTAAATAGTTATTAAAAGTTTAATAACTATTATTAAAATAAGCATACAATTACCATTTTGCACTGAATTTCAGTGGCATAATCTGGGGCTTAGTGAGCACAAAAATGGATAAAAGCCCCCATTTATGTATTACTCGCTTATGCTTTAAAGCAATTTGGAATTGCCTTAAATTCACTAAATTTAAGGCAAGAATATTGCATTGCATTTCATTAAAACTAGAACGGCCTTGTTATTGTTCTATTATTTTTAATTAATAGTTGCCTGTTATGTCATCTTTTTTGTACTGTATATTTTCTGCCCAAAGTCCCAATTGTGAGACGGGGGGTTACATCAATCAATATAATTATTGATATAATAAATAAATATGAATTTAATGTATTTGAAAGATTGATATGACTGCCCAACTTAGAAAAATGTGACTCTGAGTACATTTACAGCAATAGAAATGGAACTGGAATGCAACAAAACCTCTACAGAAACACAATATCCAAGCACAGAGTTGGGGTACTCCATAGGAAGAACTCTCTTAACGCCCAAGGGAACTGCCAGATCTCCAAAGCCAGTTCTTCAAGGTCTTCAAGGCTAGGTCAAATTGAATATCAGGGAAAAGAAACATTCCATGGAACAAAACCCTCCCGGGGAAGAATAAATTGATAATATATTGATATTAAATATATCAATAAGAATCTGGCATACCTCACTTGGGAGTGGGGATAGAATTATAGGAATTGACATTAGAGTGGTGCAGGTTGTCCTTGACTTACAACTGATTGCTCAGTGACCAGTCAAAGTTATAATGGACCTGAATTTTGGACCTGATTTGTGTCCTGGATCTGAAGTTCTCATGTTCACCCCACCCCACCCCATGATCAAACTTAGGTGCTTGGTAGCATAGCTCCATTGATGGCTGTTTGCAGTGTCCCTGCAAAGTCATGTGACATTGTTTTATGAGAGTTTTGCCAAAAGCAGGCAAAATAATAGTTATTTTTCAGTGTTCAGCAAAACTATGCTCATAGCAAATCATTGGTTCACTTACTATCTGCTGCAAAAATACGCCAGATTGGTGTTGTGAATGACCCATTTACAACCATTACAATTTATGACTGTCAAGGGCAGGCTCTGTTATGGTCATAACTCGAGGGCTACCCATATGCACATTTTCCCTCTGCAACATTTGAGCTCAACCTCTTCTTAAACCTGAAACCAGTTCTCAAGAAACCAGAGTGAATGTTTGTGCACCTTTCGCATTATTAATTTTTTCAGTTCACCTGCAGGATGGAGACAACTCAGGAGCTGAATCCTGGAGTTGGGCTCACATGTTACCTTGATCTAGGTTAAAACAAATTTGTGATTTGGGAAACGCAGCCGTTGCATGTTAGATAAACATTAAGGTATAATATGATTTATTTGTTAGACAAACATTAAGGTATATGATTTATTTGCTGAGTATGTAACATATGATGTGAATGTAACATGTGATGTGAATGCAACAGCTGCAATGGATTAACCCTGATGATGTCTGACACAAGAATTTAAGCTGTGTCATTTGTGTGACTGTCACTATGGAAGTCTGTGTATTTGCCTTCTCTCTTCCCATCACAATGGATGTCCTGTTTTCAATCATGATGTTGCTGCATTATTCCAGAGGCAATTTTTGAAAAACAGCATTCTCTTGAGAAGCCAGTGTAGATTGCCTTTAAAAAATTCTGCATTAACTCAATATTGGAGCTGAATCCCTTGGATTAGGGAGGTATACAGATGTTCCTGAGAGCCAGTTTGATGTATTGATTAAACACATTGCACTAGAAGCTGGGAGATCATGAGTTCTAGTCCTGCTTTAGGCACAAAGCCGGTTAGGTGACTTTAGGACAGTCATTCTTTCAGCCCGAGGAAGCAGGCAAGGTTAAACTGCTTTCAGAAATGTCACCAGGAAAATTGCATGGACTTGTCCATCCAGCTGCCAGGAGTCAAGACTGACTCGAAGACAGACACACACACATACACACGTAATTCTCTTAAATAAATCCACAAAGTATTACTCTGTCAAGAGTACCGCGGGTTGAGATGGTGGTGATGTAGGGGAAGCACTATGAGTGCTGCATAATTCTGCAAAGTTGCCTTCTTCAAAAGGAAGCATACCAGTACTCTTCAAATAACTGCTTCCTCCACCCCACGGTAAGTTTCTTGAAACAGATTTTTGAATTCAGCACCCCAAAGGGAAGCAAATCCGGGGTTCCCATTATCACTCAACGTGAGCTGCCATTCCTGTATGCATTATAAAGCTCCTACCAGCCCATCTTAAAAGACTGGCACTGTGCAAAGGCGTTTCCGTTGCATTTGCAACAACAAGGAGCTGGAGTCACATTATGTGCAGATCTCCAGAGTTGGCTGGCTGCCAAGCCAGATGAACCCAAGGGGTTAATCACCCTGTAATAGGGAAAATCAGCCATGGGGTGAAGCAACATTCGTGTGCCTCAATTTAGACTCCGTTGCCCCAGAGAAATCCCATTGCTTATTCTTTCTCTTCCTCAGGGGGCTGGCGGGGAGGAAATGTTGATGTTAACTGTTTTGTTAGGGATCAAACATGGAATGTTTTGGTTCGGAGTCTAAAATTGCTTTCCATTCCCCTGTGGTGTCAAAACCTCAAGACACTCTTAAGATGTAGCATGTGTTTTGTTGCTGAGCAGTGGGCATCCCATTGCGGCTACATGTTCCATGGCCGTCACCTGGGTTGCATCCATCTGGTTGGAAGTGATTTAGCAACAGGTAATAAATACATGGGCTGAGTCAGTGGGGTGGTGTTTCCCTTGAAGCTTTTTTAATTGGCTTAGAGAAGATGATTTGCTTTTTGGTTTCCTCACGGTTACTGGCAGTTGCCTCTGCAGTGGAAGCCGCAGGTGACTGCTTGTGTTTGAAAAAAGAAGGAAGTGGGACAAAATCAAAGGAAGAGGAGAGAAGGAAAAAGGAATCATGCCAGAGACGTCTCTTTGTCAACAAACGTGGATGGGGGTTTACAGGATACAGATTAATTTTATCTGGCTGTTCCTGGAGGAAATTGAGATAAAACTAAACATGCCTACGGGTTATCATGACTACATTCTTTGTTTCCTTGTTTGTTTATGGGAGGTTTAAAATCCATCGGGGCTTCAGGCAATTTAGAAAGATGTACAATATTTAAAATCAAGATGTACAATATTTAAAACAGGTCTTCACCCATTTTTTGAAGGCATAAGCCTTGAAGGCTATATCCTTGCCTTAGGCCAGTGTTTCTCAACCTTGTCAACTTTAAGATGGGTGTACTTCAGCTGCCAACATTAAAGGAAACAGGACTCCCAATCCCATCTATTAGGAAACATAGGTAAGAGGCTTCTCTTGGGCTCATGAATTGCCATTTGTTTTCCTACAGTATCAGTATCTGATCAACCACTGTGTAGAAGAAAAACATAAATTAGATTGGTTTGCTCCTACCTAAGAAGGATGAGATCCAGTCCTCATAAATATGGCACAACTAAATTTCAATCAAGATATGGAAAAGGTTTTGCTCTCTTTCCCCCATAAATCTAGTCCCAACTTAAGAAGTGATTTTTCCAGTGGGTAGCATGCTTGTTTTAGACTTTCAACTGTCAGTTAATATTAAACCAATATAGTGACCCTCTAAACTAAAAACTAAAAGCTTGTCCATGAAATTGTTTCTGTTGGTGGTCCCTCTCCATCATGCCATTGTTTAGTCACATAGAAGAGAATATTTGTAGCTTGGTGACCTTGGTGCTCTCTGAGCTTGGTTATTTTCTTGCAGATGTTTCTTTACCAAACTAGGTAACATCATCAGTCCTAAAAGTGATGGTTAGTCTATCATGCTGATGCTCTGGAAAGGAAAGATAACTTCCAGTGGTAGCTGAACCTTGCTTGAGAAATAAGATCTTCTTTTGTTGTGGTGTCTGCCTGTATATGATGGTTTATCATAATATTGTATGACAGCTGGCTTTATTTCCTCCTACCCCAATTAATACATTTCACAGAAATGCTTAATATTTGCATGACAGGTATCATGCAGCCAAAGCAAGTTATAACTCTACCATTGTCCAATTTTATTGGCTGGCTGCTACAACCACCAATGGACATGCCACCAACCCAGCCACACTCAGATGCTTGGAGTGTACTATGTTGAAGAAAGCTATTAGTTTGCTACACAACCCCTATATTGTTTTAAAGTAAACATTGAGGTCAAAACTGCAATTGCATTGCCTTGTACAGATAGTCCTTGGCTTACAACAATTTGTTTAGTGACTAGTCAGTTACAGCGGCACTAAACAAAAAAGACAGAGTTATGGCTAGTCTTTGCAGTTATGGCCATCACAGCATCCCCATAGTCACATACTCAAGATTTAGATGCTTAATAACTAGCATATATTTAGATAGTTGCAGCATCCTGGATCATGTGATTGCCTTTTGCAACCTTCCCGGTCAGCTTCCAACAAGCAAAGTCAATGGAAGAAGCCAAATTTGCTTAATGACTATATGATTCGCTTAACAACCATAGCAAAAAAGATCTTAAACAGAAATTCCGGTCCCAGTTATGATCATAAGATGAGGACTACCTGTAAGACAAAGGGCTGAATTGAATTAAGTTGTGGCATATGCAAGGACTGCCAGTGAATGAAGAGAAAGGAAGAAAATACATATGTATGAAATTCAGTCTGGAGACAAGATCCCTGTTAAACTGGAGAGGATATTATAGCAGCAGTTTACTTTGTTGGATAAGTGCAGCTCTCCTGCCCTCCATGAAGGACCTCTATATTGAAAGGGGGAAAAAAGGGTGGAGAAGGTATCTTCAGACCCCTCTTTTCCTGGTCACAACTTCTTTGAACCTCTCCCCTCTGGACGGGGCTATGGGGTATTGCGTACCAAAACAACCAGACGCAGGGACAGTTTTCCCCCCATGCCATTATTCAGCTGAATACTTGACTCACACTATGTGATAGGTCACAAAGTGCAAAGAATTCAAAATTAACCCAGAAGTTCTGTCAAATGTGTTTACATACTTATCAATATATAATGGTTCTAATTACACACTTTATAATACATGTATTCCCTTTCTCCTGGCTGCATACTTTGGATGCACACTTTAATTTCATTTATTGCTGTGTTATTATTGTATTGACTGCAGTCTTGCAAGTATACTGCGAGCTATTTGTACTGGAGTCAAATTGCTTGCATGTCTAACTATGCTGGGCCAATAAAGTATCTGACTCTGGATATTAGAATTAAATTTGGTTAAAGATTTGGTTGAGCTTTGCAGCAGATTAGTATCAAACATGTAAGAAAATATATATACTTTCTATATGTCATAAAAGGAACTTGGTTGATTTACTCCAGTAGTTTCTGTTGCCTTTGGTCCTCCAAAGACCTATCATTTCACCTTCTTCCTGGGAATCGTTTGTGTAGCATCGCATCTAATTGAACTCTGGACTGTTTTACACGCAGAGCAAGGACTTAATCATGAAACTGTTGGCCCTTCTCTGGTATCTATTTCCATACCAAGCTCAGAGTATAAGATGTCATGGAGTGGTTGGAATTTACTCATCATGTTAAGAAGTACCCCTTCATAGGAACCCCTTTGGGTACATTTTGTCACGGGTAATGTTTTCTCAGTCTCCTAGATTTTCTGTACAATTAGCTTCACCATAGGTGACTGATGCTAAATTAAATGGATGACTGAAAAGCATTCAAGTGTATTTTGATCTTTTCTATTCATCAGCAGCCCAGCTATATTATGATCAAAGCAATCTACAGGGTGTCAAGGGGTAAGATGCAGTAAAAGAAACCATTTTCCAAGTGGGAAATGATAGGCACTATGGTACACAGTACTAATGCTTGCATTTAAAGGGTTTCCTTTTTCCAACATTTATGATAAGTACTCTATTGCAGGATAATAGTTTTAGTGAATTTCAAGCTTCTGTGCATTCAAGCTAGGTAGGAAATAAATGGCTATTAGCTCTTGTGCACCCCAGCCATTGGTCTGACTGCTGTGATGTCACTGCAGCTTGATAGGCATGTTAATTATCAAAGGAGGCAGAGGTAGGACCAGAAGTGGTCTGCTTGGTTAATAGGCCTGAACAAAATAGCTTTGAACTACCAGGTTAGGGTGCTTGAAGTCACAAAGGCAATCCACTGCACCCTTTGACGTAAAGAAGTAACTTAATTTGCCTTAATGAGGCACTTTATAACCTCCTTGAGCACTAGCAAAGCCTTTTCTGACATATCTACTGCTTTGCTTCTCAGAAATCAAACACTTGGAGGAAATATGGACAAATCTTCTCATAGCAAACTCAGCAGGGGATGAACCTTTTAGTCAAAATCAAATTTCAGTTTCCCTGATGCATCAAGGGCAACCTCAGTATTACTTTTCTTGATCTGGTGGGGATACTACGTTATCCTCCAAGTAAACTTCTTCTAGGGGGTCCATAACTTCTATCCCCAAGTTTCATTGTGGTTCTCAGCCTTGGCAAGTTGAAAATGGGTGGACTTCAATTCCCAGAATTCTCAACTCATCTTCAAATTGCCAAGGATGAAAAATGGAGAGCACGCTCTCTGGGGAATTCTGGAGCTGAAGTCCACCCATCTTTAAGTTGCCATGATTGAGAAACGCTGATGTAGAGCGATTCCCAATTCTGAAGACACATAAACAGGAAATCACTTTTCAGTAGACCATCATGCGGGCATTTCTTATAGCTAGAACAATGCTAACCTTACAAATGTGAATTTGATGGGAATCATCATCTGTTGCATCTGTTAATACTGAAGCTAACCAAGGAAGTGCTCTGATTTTATTTCTTCTCACTTCCTCTCATCCACTTCTCCTCAGGCACTTTATCCTAGTTCTGCCCATTCCATGAACACAGCCATTGATATGAAGGCTGAGCACAGTTTTCAATTTGTTGAGAAAAAAATGTTTTTATTTTAAAATACTTTTTTTTACTCCAACATTGTAGGAATTGTTAAGAGTTTCTCAGGGCATAGATGTCAGGACTGTCAAAGACCAACAGTCCCCCAACTTAAGAGCTGAAAAGTTATCTTAAATCATGGATAGGGAATAGAGAGAAGTAGCAGAATGAAACTAAGTGAAAAAGGGTCTTCAACTCATTCAAACATGCAGTAAAGGTTCTTATCTAGCCAGGATGAGTCAAACATTTGGAAACTACTTCTGAGTTATTTCTGGTGACCCTGCCAATAATTGCTCCAAAGGAGAAAAGAAGCCATACAACTGTGTCGTAATGTAGGAAATATCAGAAAGGATATTCCTTTCTTTCTGAAAATAGGAATGCCTTTTTGTAGATATTATGTGCGATCTTCATCCACACACACATTGACAGTTTTTACCTTAGAAACATTTTTATACCAACAATAATATAAACAAGTGGGATTAATTAATTTAAACTTTAAAAATTATTTAACTAAGAATTATGCCATCAATTGGCCATATTATTGGCTTAAAAGTGGGTATTTGGTCAGAAGAGGGGAAGGTAATATTCAAAAATGAAATGTCCTTTACTGTCATGCATCAAAATAAGAAACTTCTTTTTTGTGTTGGGCAGTCTTGGGCTGGATTGATTTAAATGTTCATTTCAGTATAATGAACCTCAAAATACCCATTTTTTCCAGTTTCTACTTTCTACCAGGGCATTGCTGGAACCCAGCTGCCATTAAGAAAAGCTGCTTTTTTGGTGGTTAAAATAGGATTTCTCCCATGAGTTAAGGCCACCAGGGATCAATCTTCCTGCTTATTAGTTTTGGCTTAACACAGGCACAAGGGGAGGAGAATTCAATATGATGTAGATATTGTAAGATATTTAAAAGGCTCTTTAAAAAAATTCAACCCATGTGTGTATGAGCATGCTTTCAAAGATATTTCTTTGTCATACACTTCAAGGGACTCATTTCATCTGCTTGTGTATTTTTCACTCTCCGCACCAAGCTCTAACCAAAGAAAAGCAAGGCCGCATGAAGTCATAGCAAGCGGCTAAAAAGAAAATGGTTGCATGGACAATATTGTCTTTGTGGCAATGCTTAAATGGACTCCTGTGGACACAGAATATCATGCAGTTAAATCAAATGGACCTTTGAAGCTCCCCCCATCATAAAATGCAATGCTGTGAAAGGGGTATCTATTAAGAGGAAGCTTCTAAAAAGAAGACTTACTAGGTCTGCGTCAGAGGAATTAATCTTCTTCTGCTTTGCTGTTTGTTCCTACAATGCAGGTTTCATAGATTTATAGAATTATAGACCTGGAAGGGATCACAAGGGTAATAAAGTCAAGCCCTCTGCATTGTCCAGGAATACCAATTAAACTATCCATGAAAATGTCCTCCAACTCTTCCTTAAAGCCTCTAGAGATGGAGACCCCACAACCTCCATAGATACACTGTTCCATTGTTGTCTTGATCTTATGGTTAGACGCTTTTCCTCATTTAAATAAAAGCCAGGTAAGTAGTGATAGTGCTTGACTTGCAACCAGTTGCTTAATGATCATTTGAAGTTATAACAAACCTCCCTAGAATACTTACAACCAATCCCAAAGTTCCAATGGATATATGACGGCATACTTATCCCAGTTGAAGGGCATCTTGTTCCTCTCAACCCAGCTTTTCCTTAATTTGTAACATGAGAATTTTGGGATTTGTAAAACTCTAGATATCATTGTAATCTCTGATGCTGTATTTTAATTCCATGTAGCCAAGATGTGGGAGAAGGGAAAAATTATGGAGCTTCCTTATAGGGAGAAAAGCTATGGACAGCTTAATTTCAAGGAACCCTTTTTCATAGTTGTAACCTTAGGAGCCTTGGGGCAATTACTGGGGTTCAACTCATATATTTTTTGGAGTCCTTGGGGCTTTCTGAGCTTGGTTGTTTCATCACCCAAATAGATATCACCAGTGCGAGGGAATGGTTTGCTTCCCGTATATATAGAGTAGTTATATATAGTAGCTATATATACAGGAGCTGCCACTCCTCCATTACAGAGCACATGAGGCATATGATCATGGACAGACTAGCTACAGTCAACCCTCGAGACAGTTACCAAGGCTTGGTGGAGAAGGAGCATCAGATAGTATGTTTGAAGATGCCAATAGAGCCCTCGCAGCAAACCCTACTATCACCATAGTTCAAACCAATGAACTGGTACTTAGTTAAATGATCAAGAAGAACAGGAGTACAAAATGGAAAATGAAAAAAAATGGTAAAGGTAGAGGTTTCCTCTTTCAGTTGTGTCCAACTCTAGGGGGCGATGCTCATCTCCATTTCATAGCTGAAGATACAGCATTGTCCAAAGGCGATTCTGTGGTCATGTGGCCAGCATGACTATATGCCAAGGCACATGGAACATTGTTATCTTCCTACCAGTTTAGGCAGTACCTATTTATCTACTTGCATGCTTTCGAACTGCTAGGTTGGCAGAAGCTGAGGCAAATAATGGGACCTCACCCTGTTACACAGTGTCTGGGTCTCAAACTCGGGCTGCTGACCTTCCAGCTGACAGGCCCAGCATATTAACCACTAGACCACAGTGCCCCTTCTGGAAAATGTAGTTGGAGGCTAAGATCTTGGCAACTCAGAAGTTAGCTGGTGGAACTACAGAAGGGTATGGAGGTTAAGGATAAGATTTGTTTACTAAAAAAATACAAAGGCCTGACTCTATCTGAAGCTCCAAAGACTGCCAAATAAAGGCTCACAGCATTAGCTACAAGGCTAAGGAGGTATATTAGAGAAGTAGAGTCCAAGAAGATAAATCCCTGTTCTCCAAAAAAACATCTAAGGTGTATTCCCAACTGCAGTGCAACAACACAGTTAACAGTAGAGCCACCAGGATCAGAAATTGAACAGTATTGGAAGAGCAATGTAAGCTGCCCAGAGTTGCTTATAGTGAATTGAGCAGCGAATAAAGTTAATGAATGAAAATAAATGAATATATGGGAGAAAGAGAAGACAGTGCAAAGTGGCTAAGGGACTTCAGAGCAGACCGCAATGATCTTCTAGGAACCAGTCACTGTCACAGTAGCAGACATCAGGTCAAGAAGATGAGGAGCTGAACAGCCTGGCCAGGGCATGATCCATGGGAAACATATGTATAAGTAGCCTATTTATCCTTCCCAATCCAGAACTTAGAGTAAACCTTAATCAAAAGAGCTTGCTTTCTCCTCAACCAAGAATGTTCAATAGATGTTATTTGATTTCTCCTTTTTTACTGCCAGATGTGCTACTGAGGTCCAGAGGCTATGTAACTTTGAGAGCAATTATTCAAAAACATTATCTCTTCTCTTTGTGGGTTGGCCAAAGAAGCTAAAGAAGACACTGCAGCAGGCCAGCTTTTGAGCTAACCCAACAGCAGAAAAGTACTCTTGGAGTACTTTTGTTTATAAAGAAAATTAAGGATTACGGTGATAAGATGATGATGATAATGAGGATGTTCCCAAGCTCTTCTCTTGTGGCAGCAAATTCCAAAACCTTTTGGCAGTCTGTGTTCATTCTTTGCATATGTTGCCCCAAAAGGTTCGGGAAACCACTGGCACTGTGATTCAGCTCTGTGTAAGTGGTTTGCAGAATATGTTCCAGCTGTGAGATTTGGCTTTCTTTGCCAGTCAGTTCAAGAGATTTCTCTCTCTTTTCCTTTCTCTTTCTCCACTAGGCTCTCTAAGGGGTGGGGCCTTGCCCCAGGAAAGCAGGAGCCGAGCGAACTGATTGCTTAACCTCTCCTGACTCTCTACCCTTGCGGTAGATCATTAATGGTGTAGAAAATAGGCCCATCTCTGGCTGGCATGGGGCGGGGCTGTGGGGGCATCTTCCCGAGATTGATGCAGAGGTCTGAGAAGACGAGACAGCCCTGCAGTACATCATCATGCAGGAGACATCAGAGGCTCTTTTCTCCGCTTCGGTGCATTATCATAAAAAGTGATTTAGACCTGAGCTGATTGATGCAAATAGCTCTCTGTTCTTTCCTATCATTAGCGTCCTCTTTCAGTGGCCAGAGGCAGTGATTAAAGCTGTCATTTGGAGTTGCTCGTTAAAGACAAGCGCCTGAGTAGCACGCAGGGGGCTAGGGGAAGGGGAGAATTGAGACACTTTCTCCCGTTTTCTGCCCTGAAGATAAAAAGAAAGAAAAAGAGAGGGAGAAGGAAGAAGGGGAAGGAAGGGAGGATATTCCAGTTTTCAGGTCTGTTGGATGGCTATATAAATTTATTAATAAGTGAAATAAAATGAAATATTGAATCTTCATTCTGTATTGCTGACAGTGAAGATGTGTCATTCCTGGTCTGGTATATTGGGACAGTGGAAACAAAATCAACATGTTGGTGGGCAACAGAAATGAGAATGCCTTTGCTCTACATCTTGTAATGGTATGGATTGGTTCTAATATATCATAAAAGCAGTTTCGTCGTAAGTGGATGGCCAGTTTGAGCTTATCAGGCATTTGTCTAGGATAGCCTTGGAATTTCAACTTTACAAATGCCTCTCATCAGTTGTTATTTTCCCTTCCTTCATCATGTTCAAAGATGAACCTCTGAGAAACAACCTTTTTACTGCAGCAGTCAAGAGTCGAAAGGTGTGAGAAGCTAACAGAGTTAAAAGTGTCAGCCTATGGCTCTCTGTAGAACTTGCTTGTGTGGTAAACCATAAATGGAGAACCAAGGGAGAAACAATGGAGGAGTGTAACTTTCTCGATCAAATACAGATAGTCCTCAAGTTACAACTGTTCATTTAATGATGGTTCATTTAATGATGGTGTGAAGTTATGATGGCCTTAGAAAAAACAACTCACAATCCATCCTTAAAGTTACAACGGTTGCACCACTCCCACGGTCATGTGATCACAATTTGTGGGCTTGGCTACCAGCTTGCATTTATAATGGTTGCAGTATCTTGTGGTCATGTGATCATGATTTTCAACCTTCCCAACTGCTTCTGACAAAAAAATCAATTAGGGAACTTGGATTCACTTAATGACCTTGTTCATAAAATTGGGTTCAATAATCTGATGACTTGCTTAAGACCACATTGCTAATGAAATTCTGGTCCCCATTGTGGTCATAAATTGAGGACTACTTGTGTTTACCCAAGCTCTTCATTATAATAGTTTCCCTTGGATAAGGTGGGCTGTCAAAAACCACCTCTGAGTTATGTCCACAGCTTGAACAATGGAAGTTTCCTGGACTGAAGGCTATAGGATTTAACTCATGACTCATCCTTGGTTCTACTTCCTGACTTTAAGTTCATTTCATACACCTTCTTATTGGTGAATTCCTGAGAAGCAGTTTATGTAGCAATGAGCTTTAAATATTTAGTAAGATGGGGCTGCCATTAAAATACGTGTTGCCTACATAAGAGGCCCATACAACAAAAGCCTTATTGATAGTATCAAACCCTCAGGTTGTTGGAGAAAGATGACTAGTCACTAGATCATCCTCCTGATAGTGAGTGGTGATGTATGGAAGAGGAAACAATTATCAAAGCCTGCTGTGAAAGAAACTAAGTGGGGTGGTGGGGGGAGGAGGAAGGATTTACAAAATAGTGCCTTTCAAACACTATTAGTTCTTGGTTCAACCCAAATGTTTGGGAAGGTTTCCTCTAAACTGGTGAGACAGATGGCTATTTTCTGGCAATGTTGGGTAAAAGCAATGGAGAAGGTGAATTCTTGAAGTAGCTATGGAGCAGGTCTGAGCTAGAAGTCCATAGTAAAATTAGCTTGACCATTCACGTTGTAAGGATCCAATACGTATCACAATTCCAGGACAAGTCTAGATATATGTTCTGATCTCCTTTCATCTTGCATCCTGATGTCATACACAAGTAAATAAGTCACCTGTTTTGCAGAAGAACACATGTTTCATCATCTCTCCACTACCCTTTGTTCCCCTTCATGGATACCTATGAACAACAGTCTGAATTAAGCAATATGAACTTAGATCTTTCTAAAAGTTGTTAACCTACAACGCTCACATCCCTTCTGGAGAGCTGTTGTCAATCTAAACTGACTTATACAGTATATGTAATTCTCAGCAGCTGGTATTTTCCAGCTGTTGAACATGCTCATTGGAAACTAATATTTTTTTAGAATTGTTCTCCCACCTTTATTACTTTTTAAATAACTCAAGGCAGCAAACATACCTAATACTCCTTCCTCCTCCTATTTTCCCCACAGCAACCACCCTTCGAGGTGGGTTGGGCTGAGAGACAGTGACTGGCCCAACATCACCCAGCTGGCTTTCAGGCCTAAGGGGGACTAGAACTCACAGTTTTTCTAGCCTGGTGCTTTAACCACTAGACCATACTGGCTCTCTAATCTGGGAGGTGTATTCCAAGATACTCAGAAGGTCCCAGGTTGATGAAGCAGTAAAGAACTTGATAAACCCAAGTTCTGTTTTAATGTAAGATGTAGAGTTGTTTTTCATAGAGAAGTCCGCAGCTAGGTCTAATGATCAACATCTCAGTGTAAAAAATACTAGAAACAGGGATGGGAAAGAGCAGCAGTCTTAGAGATCTCATCATGGAGAACTTCAAATAAGATTATGACATGTAATTGTATCAGGATGAGTAATTTGATGCAGCTTCACGTGGTCATCCAGCCTGAATCTCTCAGGGACTGAGCTCTAAGATTTACTTTCTGAAAAGACGAAAGTATTCAATTATATCTCAAAAGCAGCTACACACTGAGAGTAATGGAGTATGAAGTTAGTTTTATAGGATGTAGTCAACATCCTGTATCGATAACACCTAAGTTATCACAAAGGTTTGGGCAAGCACACTCTTGGCTTTGCTATATATTAAGCTAAGTTATTGCTTGTAAACCCTTATCTCTTCCCCTTCTCAGCTCCTGAAACCCAAGATGAGGCTTCTGGATAACCAGAAATAGAATAAGAGTTGTCTCAGCAATTCTGTACCTTGACGGGCTCTCAAAGATTTGTTGCTTCAGCATTGGTGGTCTTCGACTGAGAACCTCTATAGGAACTGGACTTTAATGCCAGTGGTTGATCCAAGCAGACACCAACATGATTTCTTCCTCCTCCTGAGTAATGTACCACATAAAGTAGCCTACTCGCTTCCTCAGCAGACATGGCATTTCTTCCTGGCTTGCCAAGCAGCATTGTAAAGGGGTGTGTGGAGAGGGAGGAGATCTCAGAACTAGCAAGGAGTGCTCTGTTTTTCTTGCGGGAATCTAAGAGTAGTATACAAATATTGAGCTCTGCAGGCTCATTGGAATAGCTGAAATCCGGGGAGAACCCCCTGTTCCTTCTGTAGGATCTTATATCCATCTCTAGCCATGATACAAGATCTGTACTCTTTTTAGGGCAGGTGAGCATCTGAGGTAGAAAGAGCACCTGTAGGTATTTGTGGCTTCTGGACATCATTGCTGTAAAGCTAGGGTACAAAAGAGTTACGGGTGAGGGATAGGGAAAGGCCACCCTCATTGCCTTTCGGAAGGCCTTGAAGACCTGACTCTGCCAGTTGGCTTGGGGTCCTAAGGGAGGATGTCATCGTGGAAGTGGCTAATAGATTAAGTTGCCTCTCCTCCCCTACGTGTGTTGCTCCTCTCCTCCCTATTCAGTTAACATTTAAATTTATAGATCAATTTTCAACTTTGTTATTAATATTGTTTTTATTGTTATGTATTGTAGTTGCCAAGAGTTGCCCTTCATGAGATTGGCAGCACGGAAGTTTAATAAATAAATAAATAATAAAATATATAGTGTTAATGTTTAGGGTTAGAATTTAGGGTTTAGAGTTA